>PVKE010003804.1:0-69302 GCA_004027555.1 Craseonycteris thonglongyai
CGAGGATCGAATCCCGGCTCCGGCCCAGGCAGGACCCACATGCTGAACTGGGGAGTTCCCACAGTTTGGTTCTCTAACTGTCTCTGTCTCTGTCTCTCTCTCTATCTGTCAAAAAGTAAAATAGAAATAACTATGCACTGAAGACAAAAAGATAATTTCTCTCTATAAATGTGAAAAGATAAAAAAAAAAATAAATAAATAAAAATAAAATAAAACTGAAAATAACAAAAAACACATGGACACAGTCAATAGTTTAGTGATTACCTGAGGGTAAGGTGGGGGTGTGTGTGGGGGGGTCAAATCTATGGTGATGGAAAGAGAACTGTCTCTGGGTGATGAGCACAGAATGCAATGCATAGACGATGTCATGTAGAATTGTACACCTGGAAACTAATTTTTACCAACAAATGTCACCCCAATAAATTTAACAATAATTATTTTAGAAAGAAAAAAGTGGTTCCAAGACTGGCAGGGGACATCTTGTCCCATTTAGCATTAGACCCCTGATGCTGTAACCCCCAACGCCTGCACTCCCAAGGTGTATGTAGCAGGGAGGTGTGCCTGCAGCACCAGCACTGATGTGTTTCATGTTCTTTGGGTCCCTCATCGGAAGAGCTGGCTATGACTACAGACAGGGCTGGTCAGCTAGGACGTGTGGCATCTCAGGGCAAAGACTGGAACTTGACAGGATCTGGTTGCAATCATTAACACACAGGCAGGGTAGGTATGAGCTTATTCACCAAATGCTGGAATTCTATTTAGATCTAGTCTGTGTACAGACAAGGCTGGTTAGGGTTAAATCAAAGAAAATAATTGTTTTGTGGATAATAAGTTTAGGATTTTAGATGGACTATAGATAGATAGATGGTTTATATAAATTAATTGATCCATAATGGACTCTCAAGAAAGTACTAATGAAAGCCCCAACATCTAATCCTTTGGCAAAATAAAAGAAAATTGACTCTTTTCTGTCAATATCCTCCTAGCAGTTTTTAGCCTGTTTAAGTCACAGTTCCCTCCTGAAATCTGCCAGAGGGCTACGACTCTCTACCTAGAAAAATGATTACACATGTGCACCCCCAGAGTTTTTGCACATAACGTTTTTCTTCCCTTGGGGAAAGAGCCAGAAAAGTCACAACCCTTCTGAAAGTTTTGTGGACCATTATTCTCAAAAGTTTTCTGACCGCAGCCCACAGTTAGAAATATATTTTACATCACATCCTACTTTGCACTTTTGTAAGAATGTTAACCTTGCTCTGTTCTAGGTCATTTTATAAAAGGTCATCAGTGGCATTGATTTTATGACACTAATGAGTCTCCACCTGCAATTAGAAAACTGTAACTCTCAACTTGCGGGGCTGCCGAGTTTCAGAACCCTTGCTTTATCATGGTCAAGTTCTGGATTGGAGTGTCTCCTGTTTGACATAGTTTTTACGCTCCATGACCATTTGTTGCTAAGGACAGGTTAGGATTGGCTAAATGCTTACCTTGAACAGTTAGGAGAAAAGAGTTACACTTGAATTTCTGGAAGATTAGGAATTCTGAGCTCTGAACCACGTTATTCCCTATAGATTGTCCTTTGTTCACAGGCACAGGGTACAGAAGTGCTCGTAGTAACTGTAAAATAAAATACGTAGTATGTGGAATTGTGATAAACGTGAAGGAGAAAATAAAGCAAAGTGTGGATATGAAGTGTTGAGGTACAGTTTGAAATTTTAGGTAGCATAGCTGGGATCTCAGCCTTTTGAGAAAGTGGTTTTGGAATAAAGACCTGAAGAAAGTGAGGGAGTCAACCGTCAGATATTTGAGGAAAGGCCTTTAGAAGCAGAGGCCGCAGGAAATGCAAAGGCGCTGAGTGAGAAAGTGCCTGAGAGGAGGCAGGAGCCCCGGGGCCCCTGGTGTGTGTGGGGAGCTGAAGCTGGGTAACAGGTGGTGACATGGACGGTGGCTGTGGGAACGCAGGTGGTATGAGAAAGGAAAGAGCAAGGTGGCAGCAGCAGCCAGGAGGCAGCGACAGCATGGGCACCCGTGTGCAGACCATTGCAGGTGGGCTTGTGGGAGCGGCAGGAGCCCCCGCTTGGGGCAGGTGAACAGTTGAGATGCCTTTTACACCCGATTGGAAACTCAGGAAGATATTGGGGGCCGTCATTTGTAGTTTTTATACATTTCCTCACGTAGTTGGAAAGAGAAACCCCATACTTTTGCTGACACGTATGGAGATGATGTTGTCCGTGGAGATTGTGTGACTTCACGTGGGGCTGACATCTCGGCCACCCTGGAGAAGTCCACCAAGATGAGGGAAGAACGCCTTTTCTCCACCTCACAGCAGTCCTGTGGGATTCATTATAATCAATAGTGTGTGGTCTTTTTCAATTAGAAAAAGGCAGAAATATACATCACACAAAATTTGCCATCTTGACCAATTCAGTGACATTAATTACATTTACATTGTTGTGTAGCCATTGCCACCACCTATTTCCAGAATTTAAGAGAAATAGAATTTTGCACTAACGAGTAAACTGCCTTTCTCTCCATTGGTGTCTAAGAAGTATCTGAATTTATCAGGAAAAACATTTATATGCATAAAATGGTGCCACATATGAGACTAAATATTTAAAAGCTGCTATAAATGTAACTCTAAGGAGGACTCTACTTAGGCTAAAGATTCTTGAGAAGTAGGGCCAGTGGACTTGTAACAGGCCCACTTGTTTTCAGTAAACTCTCCCTGCAGCAGAGTTAGACCTGCTTTGCAGCTTTGTCAGCCTTTGAAGTCTTTTAGAGTTAGGGTAGCATGTCTAGAAAATTCTTGTTGCCTGTTTGATATGTTGAATGCTTTCTGAAAGGCTCATGATTGGTAAATCCTGGGAAATGCCTTGTCACAGTTTTACATTTTTTATTGATTCCTTCTATTTCAATGAAGTCCATCACTGGATTCAAGAAATTTCTCCCTCCCTCCTCCACTTCTTCTCAAAAAGTCCTGTTAAGTTCAGGCTTGTCCCAAGTCCTTCTAACTGTGTAGGGATTTTGATGTTTGTGGCTTCTTGAACTCTGAAGAAATTCACTCAGCTTTGCCTGACACTTCTCATGCTTATGTAGAGGAAAAACCACCTCTGTGGTGAGATAGCATGATTTAAAGACGTGATTTGTATCCCTTCTATCTAAAGACTTGTCCACTTCATGAATTGGCTTGTCCCATTTATTTATTCTTAGGGGTCACACTAGCTCGAGGCTCCTTGATTCTTCAGTTTCCCATGCCCTTCAAAATTCTGTTTTCCAAGAATATGTTGGGATTCTTTGAATGTTTGTATATAGACTTAAAATTTAGGGCCATCAGCATGAAGATAGAGAATGTAGACTTTGGAATTGGACTGCCTGGTTTAAACTAGGGTGTCCTCACTCAGTTCCTCCTCTTCATAAAGGGGGTGATAGACATGGCTCATCTCAGAGGGTCTTGCAAGAATTAAATGGTTAATACATTTAGAACTTAAAGCAGTGGTTGCCAAATCAGCACTCTGTTAATGCTGATTACCCACTCTGTTAGGATGTTAAATGCCAGGCTTGATCGTCACAGTGGCTTGCTTGTGAGAGCCCTTCCAGAGCAGTGCTGGAGGTAGAGTACATGTGTACATGTACTGGTAGTCACGTCTTTAAGCATTATGGTAATTGCTTGTTGTTTTGTGTGGCTGATCATTGTCTTCTTGTTATGCTTTCCTTAGTTCTATTTTGTGATGTTTTCAGTGACTCGCAGTAGAAGTCACACAATTGAAGGTGTGTTCAGTGCAGAGAGGGTAAAAATGTGAGCATAATTCTGTGCACTGTGTTCCTGTGCTTGCGGTCTTTCCCCTGTAACTGTCATGTGGATGACTTTCTGTCGTGTGTGCCTGTTGTTTACTGTAGGACAGACCTCATGTAACCTCTCAGCCCCGCGAGCGTGTGCCCTTGCTTTACAGGTGAGGACGTGGGCAGGGCTCTCAGAATCCAGCCTTTTCTTCTTTCTGCCTCATGACTACACACCTCTCCGCCAGGGGAGATTGATGTAATTGTGCCCCTTCCAGAAAAGGACTGTCACATTCACTTTTACTCTGACTCTGTTGTTAGGTGATTCGATTATTTTGATTAGTGCTAGTTCTGCAAACTTGCATCTCTGCCTTATTTAAGAGATAGTTTAGTTTTATTATTATTTTTTTAGATTCCCCCATTTATAGAGCTTTTTAAAAAGTTTTATAGTTGTGTCTTTCATTGGAAAGGATTTGTCAACCTCTTCTTTCTTCCATAGCTGAAGTGTACCATTCTTCCAGGTCTCCTCCAACATCACTCCTTGTTCTTTCTCTCTATTCTATTGAATTCTCCCATCTGTTCTGTCTTCTAAATGTTTGAGTGTCTTGGGGCCATCCACAGATTCCTTTCTTCTTTTCCCTAACTTCATGATCTCATTCATACTATTTGCCCTCTTCTGTGGTTCTTTTAACAATTACTTATATTCAATATATTCCACATTCATTTTGTCTGACTCCTTTCACTTGACTGTAACTTCCAGGATAATGAGAAATACGATTTCATTTCCTCCCACATCTGAGCAGAAGCAGGAGGAAGCCGATGTGTTGTGGGAACTCCATGCACACTGGTGGAATTGATTGCATTGACTGTGGTTAGTGGAACTAGATTCCAGAATCCATCTGCAGGGGCCTCCAGTCAGACTCGCAGGGTCTCAAGATTACTTCTTATGTGCACATCTCAGGGCTCCCCTAGAGGGGTTTTGGAGAAAACATAAAGGAGTGCTTCCTGACAAAAACTGCTTGACACCCCTGGACTAGCGCACATGACCTTCAGAGTTCCTGTTACTACGGTAGAAACTGAGGTTCCCGTTACCCTAATGCACTGACGCCTAGTGTGCTCATCGGCATCACGACCGGTGCTGCGGAGCGCCTCGTGGTGCTGTTGGAAGACAGTTCTGGACCAACACCTGGGGTCTGCGGGGCTTGAGTCTGCTTTCTGGCCAAAGCAGTTACATTGTGGTCCTTACATGCTGTGTTTATAATTGAGCTGGGAATGTGTGTGCAAGCGAATTCATGTGTAGTTGTCATCTGGGCACTAGAAAAGCTTTGCCGCTTTTCACCCCCAGTAGGGTTGATTCCTCTGCTGGATGTGCTCATTCCTGTTAACAGAGGACGGAGCTCAGGTTGTCAGCCTGCTCTGAGAGTCAGCTTGGAATTTGTGAGAGGTCTCCTTCGACTGCACCCGTGAAGGCTCACAGATAGTGCTTTGACTGAGTGCTTACTGTGTGCCTGGTATATATTTGACTTGACTTAACTTACTTGGGCATGTCTTGGCATTTAGGTTTGGCTCCCCTCCCCCCCCCCCCAAAACATTTATGTTTGAAAGTGAACACTTTGGCAAGGTTTTTATAATTTAAAACAGAGGAGGCTTGCCAATGGCACTGTAGTTTCTAACTTTGCTGTTTTATGAAAATAGAACTAGATAGAACACTTCCAACCTCAGAAATCCTACTTTTTCTATTTTCAGTTCCTGAACAGTTTCATCTTTGTCTATCCATTTAATAAAACCACACAGCAAAACATAGAATAGTAGTGAGCATTCTGATTCAGAACAGGAATTTCTTTATTTCCTCAAGGTCTCCATTTAGTATTTTTGGTTTGTGTTGTCAATGAGAAAGAACAAATTCTCTATTCTATTTTGAGGTGCCTGAAGAATAATGTGGTTGTTATGAAGTATGTTTCCATAGTCTCTCGGTGGAGCAGCTGGGCAGAGTTCTGATTCACCCTCGTTTAGACAGTCCTTGCACAGATTTGATGCCGTTGGTTATGGGTTGTCACGTATGCAAGAAGCCAGTGGTTTCACTTGTCCCAGATACGGTCCTACGCTTGTTCAGAACAAAACACCAGAGGTGGAACTTGCTGGTAAAACTTCTAAGTGGCTTAACCTTTACAAAGTTTTCATACATTTTTACTTGTGTAAGTCGTATAAGAAAATATAGATAGACATGATGAATGTTACAACTTTGGGCCAAAGGGGTCCTTTTAATCTGTATGCACATAGAATTCCCAGTCTCCTGTTGGGGAGAGGGATGGTAATGGAACCTCCACATACCTTCTTGCATATATGCTGAAAGGCATTTCGTTGGCCAAGTCTCTGGTTTTGGTATGGCAGAAGGAAAAATTAGGATAATGATGGTGGTGGTCTGTGTGTTTTTCATGGGACAGATGGAAATTCGCAGTTGCTAATAATCTAAGTCATAGCATTTCTCCTTTGATTTTGGTAAGAAAGTTAACTTAATATGGGAAAGCGTGGCCATTGAAAGTTCCTGCACCTTAATTTTACCAACCTGCTTCAAGAAGAATATATTGATGAACACATAATAAGACAGAAGTCTATTAACCATTTTCATACTGTGTTGATTTAGACCATTTACATTTATTCATGAGGCTAGTTTTAGTTGCCATTATTTTATATATTTTCATTAACTTTATTTATTTTTAAAATTCCCATCCTCATCCCTGTTCCTTTTAGCACCCATTAGATTGTTCTCTATATCTGTTTCTGTTTTATTATTTTTTAGGCTCCACATGTAAGTGAAATGCAGTATTTGTTTTTCTCCAGTTTATTTTGTCCTCCAGGTCCATCCATGTTGTCACAGGTGGCAAGAGTTCATTCTATTTTATTGCTAAATAATATTGCAATGTGTGTGCACACACACACACCACATCTTCTTTAGCCATTCATCTGTTGATGGACATCTAGGTGGCTTCCATATCTTGGTTATTGCTAATAATGCTATAATGAATATAGGGGTTCTTCTACTTTTTCAAATTAGTGTTTTTGTTTTCCTGGGTTAAGTACCTTGCCAACATGTGTTCTTCGTTGTTTTGCTGATAATAGTCGTTCTGACAGGTGTGAGGTAATACCTTCTTGGTGTTTTGGTTTGCATTTCTCTAGTGGTTAGTGACATTGAGCGTCTTTCTTTTTGTGTCTATGGCCACGTGTACGTCCATCCCCTTTGGAAATGTCTGTTCAGGCCCTGTGCCCATTTTTTAATTGGATTATTTGTGGGGTTTTTTGTTTTGTTTGGTGTTAAATTGTCTTAGTTAACATATTTAGCCTTTATTATGTTGAGATACGTTCCTTTGAGATCCACTTTGTTGAGAGTTTTTATCATAAAAGGATTTTAATTTTTTTTTTTTCAAGATTTAGTTTATTGTTTGAGAGAAGGTGAGAGAGAGAGATGGAGGAAGGCCCAGAGTAGTCTCCATAGTTGTACATCATTAGTTGTGACATAGTTTCATTCCACACAGATGGATGTGGGGCCACACAGGGCAGGAACCAAACCAGGGTCATCCTGGATAGGAGGTGAGAACCTTTCCCGCCATCCTGGGCGGTTACCAGTTGCACCACAGTTCAGGATATGGGCTTCCATGAGCCAGGGTCAGGATTCGATCCTCAGACCTCGGTTCCAAGGCAAAGCACTAAACCTGTTGAACCATGCTAGCGAACCATCTCAGCATCCCAGGATGTTGAATTTTATCAAATGCTTTTTCTACATCTGTTGAGATAATCCTTTGGTTTTTATGCTTTGTTTTGCCAGTGTATCACATTGATTGGATATTGAACCGTCTTTGCATTCCTGGGACAAATTCCACTTGGTCTTGGGCTGTAATCATTTTAATGTATGTGGAATTTGATTTGCTAATATTTTCTTGAGAATTTTTTCATCTGTGTTCATCAAGGATACTGGCCAGTATTTTTTTGTTTTTGTCTGGGTTTGGGTGTCAGGGTAATGCTGGCTTCATAGAATGAGTTGGAAGTATTTCTTCTTAAGTTTTAATTCTTCTTTTAGTGTGTTGGTAGAATTCGCTTGTGAAGGCTTCTGGTCCTGAACTTTTATTTGTTGGGAGTTTTTTGATGGCTGCTTCAATTTCATTGCTAGTAATTGGTCAGTTTAGATTTTGTATTTCTCCTGGTTCAGTCTTGGAAGATTATATACTTCTAGAAATTTATCCATTTCTTCTTTGTGTTTCTGTGGTGTCAGTTGTAACTTTTATTTATGATTTTATTTGAGTCCTCTCTTATTTCTTGATGAGTTTAGCTAAAGGTTTGAGGCACGTGCTCCGTGGTGTGGTGGGGTGCCACCTGCCACTTGGACCAGGGCGGCTGGGTGGAGGGGCCGAGACAGTTGTTTGAAGCGAGCTGTAGAGCCTAGCTCGACAGCCTTCGGGAAAGCTGTGTTCTGGCTCTGTCATCTGGGGCCCCGTGATAGAGGGCCCACTGAGGGGAGCCCCCGTAGGTGTAGACAGCACTTTCCTGGATGACTGTCCTTGTAGGAAAGCCAGATGCTAACAGGTCTCCTCCCCAGACATGGGGCTCACACTGTATGGGTGGTCAGCAAAGACCTTGAAGTATTTGAGGAAGGACAGCCATGGCCCTTAATTTACAAGGCTGTGCCGATCTCTCAGAAATGAGGCAAATCTGGATTTGGGGCGCCAGATTTCTGGAGGGATCATCGGCTTACCGTAACTGCTTATACATCCTGTAGGCCATTGAGCAAGGCGGTGGGATATTTGTCCCTGACAATCTCTGAAGTGAGCAGTGACACTTCGGCTCTGGTGGACCTTAGGTCAGCGCCAACTCACTGGCCAGGGTTTTCCGGGTGATAGAGCTGCCCTGAGTTTCCTTCTGTGGCCAACATGTCCTATGGTACCTGCCCCCGAGCAAGAGGAAACATCAGCTCAGAGACAGCATTGAGAGCTATTGGGCAGATAGACCGCAGTACGGTGGCTTATGGGATTTGCTCAGCCAGCGGGGTTCAGGACATTGGGGAACATGGTTAAGGACAGGTTGCAGGGTAGCTTAGCCTGATGCTTGGAGTCCTGTTGACGGTTGCTTTCATTAAATGTATGTTAATGGATTTGGCCACCTCTCTTGGTCGGGTTGATCAGAGTGGCTGATGGAGTGGCATACTGAGACAGGACTTTTCCTGAAGCTGAGACAGTGTGGACACAGGGGGCAGGTGTTGTTGGGAAACGATTCTCAAGGCATCTTACATTTTTGTATGTCTTGGGCGCAAAGGCTCCAACTGTGTGTGCTCTGCATGAGAGAGAGGAGAGAAGGAACTGGTGGGGACCCGGAGGATCGGCCCTGGAGGAGAGAACCAGTTGGCACAGGAGAGGAGAGAAAGACACGGGTCCTGCTCACCAGAGTCCTGCTTCAGTGTCAGGGAAATGGGAGAAAGGAAAATGGGGTGCTCTGGTGTACTGCCCTTCATGTCTCTGGAATGGAAATCAATTTAGAAAGAAAATGAGTGTTAAACATGGTTTTAGCTTATGAGATAATCTCTTTACCCTTTGCATTTAAAACGTTTAAATTATTTCTGCCATGAAACTGGTTTCATGGAGTTTTGCAAAAGTAAGTCTTATACCTAATTTGAAATACTTATGCTCATACACATAACTTCACACACACAGGGACACCGGGGGGGGGAATCACTTTCAAAGCTCTTCGTGCAGGATTACGGATTGTGTGAACTCACATAGGCAGATCTGACATTACTTTTCAACTGTAGAGGTCTGTTAGGTGCTGAGACAGCGCCTTTCTTTATTCGTAATCCTTTTGAATGGGAGCACCAATATGTATTTCATTTTAGGCTTTTCTGTTTTGGGCTCTCGTTCTCTATATCCCAGGTAGAGATATTGGAGAGTTTGGGGATTTTTGGTTTTGTTCCTTTGTTTGTTTTGGAGTAGAGGAAGTGGTGGGAGAGGTATCCTCCCATTCACCAAAAGTGTCTGTAAGTTGTACTCATTTAGCCTTTTATTATGTCATCTAATGTAGCCTATAACTGCCAGAAGTTTATTGATGTTCTTAATGATTGATGGGCTTAGCACTTTGTGTCCTTAATTAAAGAGCTTTATGACTGTAGGTCTCTATTACAAGGAATGGAGGTGGTGCTACATTGGGGAACAGACAGATGATTTTTATGTTAACTAGAGAGGTAGAACAGATTCTGAGTATTTCTCCAATAACATATGGGGGGCATTATGCCAAATATATCTTGTTTATGTGAGTCATAGAAGATTTCCCATTTATACACAGGATGCTAAGGTAATAGAATTTGTCACAAAAATAACATTTCGTGGAAAGGTGTGAATTCATAAATTTGATACAGGATGTATTGATCATCAGAATCAAAGATTAACATCTTCCTTTAGAGATGTTAGTTTAAAATTAGTTAAAACCAGGATTTAAAGGTAAATAACCTGATCATTCTAGACTATTTTATTAGCAGTAAAGCATTACATTTTCTGTTGACCTTTTTAACGTTAACCGAGAGCTTCTAAAGGATCCTTGCAATACCCACCTCATTTCTTTGGTGAGCAGTTCCATGGCTCAGCAGGCCCCATTGACCACGGCCGAGTTAGCACTTGCGTGCCTGCTGTTGGCATCCTAAAGAAGGTCAGCAGAAGGCTGTGGACGACTGTCCTGTTCAAGTTTGCCTGAAAAGCAGCTCAGGAGGTCAGAGTTCCATGTAAAAATGAAAGAAGAGGCCCCTTTGAATCACAAAACACAACCTGCCTAATGCACACATTTCACATACTCTGATCAGGCTTCACATTTTAGCATTTTGTTCAACTTAAATTCAAGGAAGTTGCTAATATCCAAATGTTCTGTTACTGTTCTGTGTTCAGATGATTTGGTTTGGGGAAGAGATCACATTCATTGTTAATTGTGGCTTTTATTATTTTTGACGTTCTATTATTAAGCTCGCATGGTGTTTGATATCACATTTATTCTTTTGTCTTATAAACAGGTTGAAAGGATTGTTGACAAAAGGAAGAACAAGAAAGGGAAGACGGAGTATTTGGTGCGGTGGAAAGGCTATGAGAGCGAGGATGACACATGGGAGCCGGAGCAGCATCTGGTGAACTGTGAGGAGTATATTCACGACTTCAACAGACACCACCCCGAGAAGCAGAAGGAGGGCGCCCTGCCCAGAGCAAATAGGACATCCCCAAACAGTGCTCGCAAGCAGATTTCCAGGCCCGCCCACAGCAGCTTCTCTAAGACCGCTGCCAAGTCACTGGGGATCGGCAAAGACCACGAGTCCAAAAGCGCCGCGCTGCTTGCAGCCAGCCAGAAGTTCAGGAAGCACGCAGCCCCACCGCTCTCGAACCGGAAGAATGTGGACCTGGCCAAGTCCGGGATCAAGATTCTCGTGCCTAAGAGTCCCATCAAGAGCAGGACCGCCGTGGACGGCTTTCAGAGCGAGAGCCCTGAGAAACTGGACCCCGTTGAGCAGGGGCAGGAGGACACGGTGACGCCGGAAGTGACAGCTGAGAAGCCCGTGGGAGCTTTGCTGGGTCCTGGTGCGGAGCGTGCTCGAATGGGGAGCAGGCCCCGCATACACCCTCTAGTGCCTCAGGTGCCTGGCCCTGTGACTGCAGCCAATGCCACGGGGCCAGCCGTGAACGGAAAAGGTGAGTGCGCAGGTGAGTAGTGCAGACCTGCTTCCGGCTCACCTGCCCGGTGACTTCTCAGGCGTGGGGTGCTCCTTCCTTACGTGCCGGTCCTACCAGAGGGGGAGGCTGCAGCCTGCGTCTGCCGTGACCTCGGAGACCGGCCCGCCCCCCCTGTCACGAGGTCTGGGGGATCCCTCTCCCTGATGGATCTCTCTCACCAGCCATCTGTGTTTAATTTGTACCCACACGCCGTGAACATCGTCGCACTACATAGGTTACGGTTAGTGATGTTTTACCGGGAGGTCTTTCCGAAGCCACCTACCTGGAGACGTCTTAGACCCTTAGACTCAGGAGTCTGCGTTAAGAATCCATCTGAATTCTCCCAAGTCTTGAGCCTCACATTGCTGACCCGTCTATTCCTTAGTAACCAGTGGGATGACAGTAAGCCTGCAGGCTTTTGGGTCATTTCTCTGCTGATAGTCAGCTCTTGAGGTCCACTGGCCCCTTTTCGGAGCACGGCTGGTGGCTTCACTTCTGCCTGTGTCCGCTCCTGGGCTCAGCAGCCTCCACAGGGCCTGTGGTGGCTTCTTCCCCTGCTGTCCTGTGCCTGGCTGGCCACCGGCTATATAGACTGTCACAGCTCTGCTGAGGCCGTGCTCATTCCTTGCCTGCCACAGCTCTGGGCTGGCTCTCCTGCTCCCTGCCTTTGGACAGCTCCCGTCCATCTCTGGGCCGGATGGGAAGCCCCAGGGGCCCATCTGAACGTGCTGTCCTTGCCTCAGGTGACGACGGCTGTGCTCCTGAGCCTCTCTGTTCCAAGACATTGACCGATGGGCGGTGTGTCCAGCACGTAGTGGCCTAGGCCTTGTGTAGCAGGGACCAGGGGTTTCAGCAGGAACATGGCATCTTGCTAATCTCAGGTGCATGCTTTGCCTAAATACTGTTCCTCTTCTTTTACTCCAGAAGTTTGCCTTTCCTCATGTGCACTAATTTACATGGGTGACTCTCTGTCTTGTTGACCTATTCGTGGACATGGTTTTCTCTTACCTTGTAAATGAAGGACTTTATGAATCATCTCATAGCAGACTGTTCTATGAAGAAGGAAATCTGGTGTTTAGACAGAACTGAGGGCAGAGATGGAGCCAGACCGCGTCTTCACTTCTACTCCATGTGGCTGCCGCTGGTACGCCAACACCTGCTTCTGTGTTGGTTATTGGGGCCCCGCCCTGTGCGGGGCTCTGGTGCTGCAGACAGAGCTGGGCCCCCGCTGACGGGGCAGGGGGCTGGCGGACTGTACACAGCCTGTGGGCCAGACCCCCCCACACACACCTGGTTCTGTGGGGCCTGCAACCAAGGGTTTGCGTTTCCTAATGTTTGAAAGGGAGTAACATTTCATGATGTGGAGATAGAAGAAATGCACATTTCTGTGTCTGTAAGTCAAGTGTGGTTGGAACACAGCCCTGCTCGCTCGCTCGCTCGCTCGTGGTCTATGGCTGCTTCCCATCTGCAAGGACAGAGCTGAGTCACTGTGACAGAGGCTGCAGAGCTGGAGAATGGGCGGGCTGGCTCTTATGGGGAACGCTGGCTGACCTCTACTCTAGGAAGTCACGGTCCAGGGGACGGGATTTGTGGGGAGGACACAGGGCTTCAGAAGATGTGGGGTTCTTTGGTTGTCTGCAAACCTTGTATGTACCTACCTTTGGGGGGAGCAAGGGACACAATTTCCTAAAGTTTCTGCGGTCTTGTCACACTTAACACCTTCCATATTGTGTATAAGGAGGGTAAAGGCTTCTGTTATGTTTAAGTAAGGAACTGGTGACTCCCTTTGTTTATGGCTCTTCCCATCTCAGAAAATCGTTAGTGCCCATAGGCTTTGATTACAGCCACCAGCAAGTGCTGGCCTTATGCTGTAAAGGCATCAGGTGAACAGGGGTTGTTGGAGTAACGTTTGTTTCCAAGCGCCTTGCGACCGCCCTTCTCTCCTGGCCTCAAGTCCTGTGTACTGTCCACTGAGATGAGAGGAAGCCACTCAGTGGCCGCAGGAGAGTGGTGAGTGGCATCCATGATGACTGTCATCCAAGTCGGGCCTGCAGATTCCGAAGGAGGAGAACCCACCCCTCCACCAGCACCTGCGGTTGGAGTGGCCTTTCTGAAACGCACAGCGTGGCCCTACCTGAGTGCTGGTGCCTCTGCTTCCCTTTGTCCGTCTCTTTGCAGAAAGATGCTGTTGTTCCCGTAGCTGCAGTGTGATCTCCTTGGAGGGATTTTGTTTTGTATCCAGGTGGTGCTTGCGTGTGGTGGGTGCCCTGCAAAGGCTTGGGGAGGGCATGGTTCCTGTGCTCTGTCAGGACAGGGCCGTAGGAGTCTCTAGCCCTGTCGCTGGGTCACGCGACACGGGAGGGAAAGTGCTCTTGAAGTGGCCAGGTCTGCGGGCCAGCGGCAGGCCGACCTCCCAGAGAGCCTCCCCGCCAGCCACTGGCCATTCCCTCCTGCATGGGACGGGCAGTGCTGAGGTGTTCGGTGCACCTCTTAAAGCAGGTGTGTGCTCTTACTTCCCACAGTAACGTTAGAGCTACGTAGGGAAAAGAATGAGTTTTTCTGAAACTAAATTGAAGCAGCTCCCCTTGGCGTCATTGGGAAATGAGCTGTCTCATATTCTAAACGCTGATTGTGTGTGAAGGTTTTATTTTATTTATTTTTTGCCACCAAACACAACAGATAGTTCAATATTTGTTAGCAAAAGAGTTGATGCCTGTGGAAAATTTTAACACACATGATGACTTTTATAGAATAACCATATGTGTATTTAGTTTTTAACTGTTTTAATATGAGACAAAGATTTAAAAGATGAATATATTGCTTCTTTGAGAAATATGAAAAAATTTAAAATGTAGGTGATACAGCTGTCTTCTTTCTGTTTTTTATTAAGAAGCCAGCGATGTATTCTTGCTCTTTTAATCCCCTAATGAATTAATCCTTTAAAAGAAACCATTGCTTTTAGAAACTGGATTATCTTACTTTGTTTTTCCATGAATTCAAACATAATTGATCATCATCCAGCAAGTGTCATTTCTGAGGAAATGCTGTTCACAAACTCTTGAGAGGAAGGTCTGGCCTTACTAGTGTGTCCTGCGGGGTGGCTGCTGGGTGCTCAGGGCCAGTGGGTTTAGGAGGAAGTCTGTCAGCACGCTGCACGTGACACCTGCTTTCCAGCCCACGAGACTCTCGGCAGGAAGCTCCCAGGAGAAACTGTCCAGAGAAACGTGGCTCCTTCTGAGAGGAGCTGGAGAGTGAGTTCCTCTTGATAAGAACACGAGGCAGATGATCTGTCCCTGCTCAGATCCTCAGGAAGGCTGATGTGTCAGGTCAGCAGCTCCTGCTAGGGAGAGGCCCGGGGCCATGGGGCCCGTTCTTATGGAGGTGCCGGATGAGCATGTGGCCCCGGGGAGGTGGTGAGGCAGCAGAAGGGCCCACGGGCAGGTGACGTGAGGACTAACGGTGCAGGCATCAGGGACACCCCGCAGGCTCCCGTCTGCTGGCTCTGTCTGTCCTCACAGGCTTCAGCCCTTCCTTCTGGGCTCAGGTCCCCACCAGGTCATTGGGAGGAAGCTGTTCCAGCTGCAGCCGGACCACGTAGGGAAGCCGGGCCTCGTGGACAGCAGAATTCTGCACCCGCCTCCTCCCGCAGCTCTCCTCGTGCACTGAGATCTGGCTGCGACAGAGCTGTCCTCGTAGAGGGCTCCTCTGTGCTGAGGTCGTGAAGTGGTGAGGGTGGGGTCAGGGTGCGCCCCGCGGAGAGGGCTCGGTCTCTTGGGTGTTCTTGCTGCCAGGCTGGCTGACCCCCCAGGGCCAGCCGAACTGTGAGCTTGGGCGGCACCAGAGCCTGCTGAGTGTCTCCATCCTGGCAGCCGATACCAGTGTCCCGCTCAGCAGGAGCAGCGGTGTAGATGTCTACACAGCGGGCACTTACCGGTACACAGCAAGTGCGCGGTCCTAGAACGTGTCGCTTCTGACAGCTACTTCTCACCTTACAGCTTTCCCACAGCCTTAAACATAATTTTCACTGAGGCCTCAGCTACAATTGTATCTCCTATTCTGTGTAAAAATGAGTGAGTTCAACGGGCCCAAGACCTTTAGGGAGTCATGTCCCAGGAATAGGAGCGGTGTGGCCTCTGTGGTCCACTCCTGACCTCCAGGGTGTCCTGTGCTACTTTGCCCCACCCCCACCCCAACCCCGCAGGCCCAGGGGTTGATGAATGGGCTGTCCAAGGATCAGTAGCACTTGCAGCATGTTGACTGAGCCCATTTCAGAGCCCCTGCTATGGATGGTTTTTTCCACTTCCTTTCTTTCTCCACCTCCACCCTTATTTCCGGTTCTCAAAGTGTGGTTTCCAGGCCAACAGCAGCATCAGGGGGCCTGTGGGAAATGCACCCCCCACCCCCCAAGCCCCTCACACCACCTCACAAGCCCTTCACGGCCTCTGATGCTCACACCTGAGCTGAACTGTAGTGTGCGGCTGGTTGTGTAGAGCCGCGGGGGAAATAAACGACAGTGTGCTGCTGTTTCTGTGAAGTGCGTTCAGACCTATGGGGAGGTAGTCAGTTTAGCCTTAGCAGGTCTTGATTGAAGAGGGTCTCTAAGCATTGGCATTGTTTTAATAACTATTTCGATAATTAAAGAATTTAAATGACAGGAAAACATTATAACATCATTAAAACATCTCAGAAAAAAGAAAAGCCCCCCACCCCCCAGCTCCCCTGTGGCTCCCGCTGTAGCGGTCGTTTTCTTCCCGAGGCTGGACGCCGACGCTCGTCCCTTAGACATGTCTGGGCTCATGCTGGTCATGGTTCTACAACTTGGGGTTTGTCTGTTTTATTTTATGATGCATCTCGGACAAACGAGCATTTCATATCCACACGAATGGCTCTTCTTCATTGTCCTCAAGGACTTGGTGCCTGTGTGTTGTGTGGCTGTGTCACACATACCTGCCCTCGGTGGTTTGTCTGTTTCTCAGCAGGGGCCTGGGCCCTTCCTGGGCTAGCACCCCTGGTCCTGCCCGCACACCCACGTTCCCACAAGGGACTTATGTGTGGAAGTAGCCGTTTGGTGACAACCTCAGCTGCAGGTGTTGAGCGTTTTCCCCTGTAAATGAATGTAGTTGACCTCTGACCAACACAAGTTTGAACTGCTCAGGTCACTTACACGTGGACTTTTTCCAATAAATATATTGAAATTTTTGTTTCGAGATTTCCTGAACTACTGTGAAGCAGTCATATCAATTAAACTAGGTGACTCCCCAGCAGTCATATTGCTGTTGCTTTGTTAATGCATGAATAACTATACCTACGAATATAAACTTTTTCACATTCCCTTCATTTCCGATATCTAGTGTTAGTAATGCTGTAACATCTATATGTTTTGTATCATAAAAGATAGTGTTGATGTAGGAACTGATAGGTGATTCATCTTGTAAACAGATCACATAAACTTGGAGTATCAATAAGTACAGTACTGTAAATGTATTTTCTCTTTTGTTATGATTGCTCAACATTTTCTTTTCTCTAGCTTACTGGATTGTAAGAATACGCTATGTAATACATGTATAGCATATTACATGTGTGTTAATCAACTGTTTATGTTATTGGTAAGGCTTCCGATCAACACCAGACTATTAGTAGTTAAGTCCTTGGGGATCAAAAGTTACATGAGGGTTTTGACTGCGCAAGGGTTGACATTCTAAACCCCTTCATTGTTCAAAGGTCAACTGTATAGTTTATTGATGTTACAATGGCAGGAACACCAACGTATCTTTCTTTAGCACAAGTGATCCATTTTGTGAATCTTTACGCAAGTAATTTAGAAGTACATTGAGTGAACTAGGAAAATTACCCTCAACCTCCTCCCCTCAGAATACCATGTCCTTCCTCAGAGGGAACATTAATAGTTTAACATGTCATTTTGTATCTTTTCCTATGTATTTGTACTCTTGATAAGAGATCATAGTACATTAATTGCTCTAGTAATTTGCCTTTTTCATTTAACATCATTTTAAGCCTCAAATCCCTTGTCTCACTTCCTTTGAAATATTAAACTTGATTTTTAATTTTTTGATATGGTTTCAAACTTACAGACAGGTTGTGAGACCAGTGCAAGAAAAACCCGTAGAGTCTTTATTCACATTCACCAGCAGTTTACGTTTTCTCATTTACTGTCTCCTCTTCCCCCCAGGTGTGCATATCTATACAGACATGTTCACATACACACATGTGCAGACACATTCTTTCCCTGAAACTCACTTTTGTAAACTATAGTAAAGTGCAAGGGCTGTAATTGATGTAAGACTGGTAGGTGCCGCCAAATCGCTCTCTGAACCAGCTGTAAGGTTGTGAGGCCCACTTACTCGTTCCCAGTCAACTTTTAAATGTCTGCCGGATGAGAAGGCAGACAAACTGTGTTGTTGTTTTAATTTTAAAATGTGAAACCTGTTCTCACAGGTTATATTTGGCGTTTATTTTTCTGTAATTCTTTTTGTATATCCCTTGCCTTTTTTTTTTAATCAGGGGGATAGTTTAACTTTCTCAGAATGTGAAGACTTCATGAATGTGCATGTATTCCTTGCCCAGTGGGCACACTCGTCGCTGTGTGTGAGCAGCGTGTGCAGGCTGCCATGTTTCAGAAGAGGTCCTTGACCTTTGGTCACCTGGCACCCACTCCAGGAGGGATCCTTCCAGGTCAGGGGTCAGAATGAAGAGGGCAATGGGGTCTCTGCCTTCGGGGATTTACAAGAGTTTAATGACGAAACCTCAAATTAACTGCATTAACTTTGTGGTTCCTGCTCAGTTTTGAATGTACCAAAGTGTACTTTATTGCAGTGTTGTTTGTTTTTTTATTGTGAAATGTATTGGGGTGACATTGATTGATATCAATGACATAGTTTCCAGGTGTACAATTCTACGTTATGCTGTCTGTACATCGCATTATGTGCTCACCACCCATATGTCCATCCCCATATATTTGATGCCCCCTCACCCCTTCCCCTCAGGTACCCACTAAACTACTGATGTGTCCATGAGTTTTGTTTCTTTGTTACTTTCAGTTTTATAGTCCACCTAGGAGTGAGGTCATACGTTTCGTGGAGTGGTATAATTTAAAAGGCGTTTGGGTCCTTTAGGTCCTGGGTGAGAAGAGACCACCTCCAGATCAGGTGCTGCTCCTCTCACACTGTGTGGCTGGCCGGCAGATGGTCCACGGACACAGAAGAGGGGAAACCACATACTTAGATGACACTCCTTTCCATTGCTACCCAGTGGTGGGGACCGAATACCTGTTACAATGCCGCTTGTCTTCTGTGTTCCGGTGTCTGCGCTGTGTCGTCTGCACAGGGTGCTACTGGCCTTCAGGAGTAATCCTCCAGTGACATGCTGCATTTTTGGAATGCGAACAAGAGACTCACACAGTGTACAGACATGCCATGGAGTCTGGGTTTTGAGTCATTCTGTGGCCTTGGTTTTGTCAAGTCCTTGGAACATTCTCTTCCCTCTTCTGAGCACGCTTGTTTCAGAGGTGACAGAGCAGATTAGTACAAGTCACTTAGAGCTAGCAAGAGAATAGGGTCCACATTAGAGACTGTTCCTAACTTCTGGTTGCTTATTCTACGTTGTACTGTTGACAGGGACTTTCATAAGCGCAGTTCACAATATTGATAGTACTGTATTAGTTGAGACTTGTGTGCTGTCTCCAGTGAGTGACACTGAGCTCAGAGTGGCCTGCACAAACAGAAATGGCATCTGTTGTCATGCTCTCCACTTCTGGGCTCTGCTTCATTCATGCAGATGCTTCACACATAGAAGTCAGGGGCTGTCAGCAGTTCCGGCGGCATTTTAACCTCTCAGCAAACCAGGCAGAACACCAGCTTGTCTGTCTCAGATTCCAAGGGGTGAGATCAACTTCATCCAAACTCTGGTTCCCCAAGGGGAGTCCAGGGCTGGTAACCAGAGAAGTGGAAGTAGCACTGCTGTCAGCAGTCTTGACACAGCTGAAATTGTCAAGCACTCGTACATCTAAACTGCACCTGACTTTCCTGAGTCATGGGTCAGCAGGGTTGGTAGTTTGAATCTTTGCAGCTTTTCAGCGGCACCTCAGACTATGTAACCCTCTTCTCGCTCCTTCCTGTGCCCGACGTTTGCTCACCATGAGCTAGAACTCTGTCTTCCACTTCTGTTTGTGGTTTAAAGCGGGCATTCTTCCTTTTGTAGTTCCGTCTGGGAGGCGAGGAAGGCATGCCTATATGTCCTAACTGGATACTTCACCTTTTAAGTCACTCGCATTTTCAGTGACAGATGGAGACTGGCTGTTTCGTAACTCAGTTCAGCGGAAACCTCTGGAGGAGGGCGCTAAGTCTCAGGCTCCAAGGTGCTCTTGTTCTGGGTGCAGGAGTCAGCCCTGCATTGGACACACATGGAGGGACGAGAGCGGGTCCCCCCACGTAGCAGGTTCCCTGGGAAAGTGCAGTCTGGTGGGGGAGGTGCGGAGGAAGCTCTGGAACGGGGCAAACTCGGCCCCTCACATCAGGCCTGTCTCGTCTGCAGCTCAGGGTGACTTTGAACACGATACAACACAAATTCTTAAAATAGGCCTATTTTTATTTTTGCAACTTATTTTTTTTCTTTTAGCTTATCAGCTATCATTAGTGTATTTGATGTGTGGCCCACGACAGTTCCTTTCATGTGGCCCAGGGAAACCAAAAGGTTGGACACCCCTGCTTTACATGATGAAATGGGAACACACTGACGAACATTTTTATCTTCTCCTTTAGAATTCTCTACATTGTCTAGTCTAGTCCAGTTGTTTATATGTAGCTGGTGCTTAGTTAACACTTGTGTGGGGATGAATGAGTTACTGGAGGAATTTGTCACTTGTACTTTTATTATTAGTATGTGTCTTCTAAAAGAAATAAGCAAAAGAAACGGTGTGTTTGCTGTTTGGGAGAAATGGCCACGCAGATAAAGCCAGGGCAGGTTTTGACTTGCACACAAATACGGAGATCACACCCTGCAGGGGGTGCTTGCGGCGCGTTGGCTGTGTGGCTTGCGGCTTCCCTCCTGGTGTTGGGAAGTCTGTGTTCTAGCGCTGACGTGGAGGCCTCCTCGGCCCTGTTCTGGACCGCTCCTCAATGTGAGTCTCTCCGTTCTCGGCCACAGCTTTAAGAACTGACCTATTACCCGAGCCAGGCCAAGGCACCCCCATTACCGCCACCGCCACCATGTGTTACCTGAACTTCAGAAGTAAAAATTGGGGGAGCAGGTAGTAAACCCATTCGCATGGCTGTACAAATGGTTGTGTATCACGGTCTCACTGAAACAGTTTCAGTGATCAGGATGCTGACTGACACGAGCAGCTTGCGTATCGTATATTGGGTTCTGTCCTCCCCAGTCTCCTCCGGACTCAATGGAGAAGAGTAATGTCAGCGTCCGTCACAGGTCTGAGTACTTGTGTGCGTGTTGTCCCGGACTGTCTCCACTGCCCAGCTGGTTTTGAGGACCATGCTGTGTCACCGTTTAGTGGTGTGTCTTGCCTTCCTGCAGTGCCGTGCCTGGTCTTGGCGGGTGGGTGATGTTCCTGTGGTGGCAGAGGATGGGCTGTTGAAGTGACAGGGGCGTCCCTCGTTTAGAGAACTAAACGATGTGTCTCCATCTGGGTGAGAGTTGAAGGATGTAGAGGCCTGAGCCACCTTCAGCTCCAGAAGCCTTCACTCCCCGGTGCCGGACGCCTTATGGTTAAGACCTGTCTCCAGTTTCAGGGCACCATGTCTAGTGGTAACTAGTTAAGGTGGGAATTCCTGTATCTACAGTGGTCAGAGCCTTAAAAAAAAAAAAAGGTTTGGTTCTAATTATATCTTAAAATCAAATAGTAACATGATGTGGTATGTGAGATGATGTACCACGTGTTAATTGTTTTATGTCAGTAATAGAGGGAGGGTTTTGCATTTTGTAAGTGAAACTACCTGTCACGGGATGTGTGGTGTGACTTTATGAAATGCAACACATGAAGCTCTGAAACTGGCAGATTGTTTTTCACATTGCTGGTGACAGTTTTAAATGATGTGCCGTGTGTCAGGATTATCTAGCATTTTCTGTGGAGGACACTTTCGACAAAGCTTGGTAGCTATTTCCTGTACTTGGCATTACCTCTCACGTTAAATGACATCTTGGTTTTGTCGGTGTGTGTGCTGTGAAGACTACTAACATGAATGTTCTCAGCATGATCAGGAAAGATCACACTGTCCAGTTACTGTGTTGCAGGAGTTGTGACAGGCTGTGTCCTCACTGAGGCAGTACATGTTCCAAAGGCGTAGGGGGAGAGGACAGGGCCATGCAGCCCCAAGTAGCACGGGACACAGGGCATGTCCTGCAGCCTGACGCTGGACACGGTGTCCCATTCCTAGGATTCACGCTGTGTACAGACCTCAAAAGGGGCATGGGGTCCCTCTCCCCTTTCCTATCATAGGATTGACTCTGTGCTACGGGTGTTCAGATACACTTTGATGGGACGGAATTGCCCCAGCTTTTGAAGAGCAGGCAGAGAGGAGTGATGTGAGGGTGGTCTGCATCTGACCTTGTATTTGGTTTGCTTTTTGAAGGAGTGGTTGCCCTGGTAAATTCCCCACCTGCGAAGTGATGCAGTTTCACAAGGGTTTTTCTGATGTGCACTTAATGAGCCAGTTACGCACTGGACCCTCCTGATTCTGTCGTCTGTGTGATCCTGACCTGAGGGTGGCGCTTCGCCACAGTCCTCACAGGTGCACATGTTACTGGGCACAGTCCACGGTGGGAGCTGGGGCTCCTGTAAGTCACTGGGAGGAGCGCCGGTCACAGGGACAGGGCGGCTGTCCTGAGAGCTGCCTGCTGAGCAGACGCAGCGGGAAGTGCCAGGAGGCGCAGAGGAGCGCTTCCGGGAAGCCGTCTCCATCCCTGACTCAACTGAAGGCTGGCAGGACGTCGGGCTTTGTGTACGTGTTGTTGGTTGTTTTTATGTTTTTCAGCTGACTGTCATTTGTGTGTGCAAAACACATGGCTCTCAGGACTTGTGAAGCCTTCGGTTTCTTGGCATTGAATAGAGGAAGGTGCTGGACTGGGAACACCATGAGTATGAGAGGTGGCCGTACGCAGGGTGGTTCCCGGGCCGTTTGACTGAAGGAGACTTGTGACGGTTAAACGACCCTGCCCAGAGAGCTGTCCAGTGAAAGGCACCGAATCCCTGTCCTTCACCTTGTTCTGTGGGAGCGTATTTATCAGCAGCACTGGGCCTAGCATTGGGCGTTGGTATGGTTTGAGTACTTGAGTATTTTGATGTTTAATTCCTACAGTTACCCTGTGAAGCAACTGTTACAGCTATTGCTGTCTCCTGTTTACCGATGGGGTACAACAAATTGCGTAGGGCGACAGAGCTGGTCAAATACAGAGCCGGGTCTTACATCCGGGCCCTCTCACTTGGGCTAACGTGCTCCGAGCAAGGATGTAGAGGACGGCTGCGTGGGGACTTGGGACTTGCAGAAAGCTGCTTGTAGGACCTCCCTTGCCGCAGGATTAACGAGAACGAAATAGAAAGCATTCGGGTCAGAGCTGGGGTGCCCGTGGGCGCCTCTCACCTGTACCTGGAGGCCCAGAGGCTGTGGCAGCCTGTCTGTAGAGAAAGCTACTTCCTTACTAGAAAATGGCTGGCTGGTCATCAAACCAGACCGCCTCCAAGGGAATTGCTTGACGTGTATTTGGGAGTGAGGGGAGCGCCTGGAGCGCTTTCTCTTTATTCTGAGGCTGCTCACAGCTGCACCCTCAGGAGAGAAAGCCATGTGGACAGGGACAGGCTGCCTGCTCCCCTGGACCCTCCAGACTGAGTAGGTGACCCAACCACCTGCCTGCCCACCCTCAGGTGAAGACGGAAAGAACTGTTGTCTGCCACAGAGAGCGGCAGCCACAGGGTGAAGAGCAGAGCAGTCTCGTAGCTGCCCCCCGGCCAGTCCTTACAGACTTCTCAGGCCTGACGTGGGGCGATGTGAGTAGCTCATCTCAGGGTAAGGGGGGTTGGGAAGCCAGGACAGTCGTAAGTGGCATGTGAGAAATACAAGAAACAAAGGACATCAGACCCTGGATGGCCAGTTTGCAACATGCAAAACAGTCTTTGGAAGCACACTGGCACCCCAAAAGATGGTGTGTGTGAGCACTTGGGAGGACCCTTGCATTGGCGTTCATAAAACCAGTGACTGAGTCGTGAGAAAGGAAATAGGGTGAGAGCAGGGCTCATCTTCATTTTCCTGTTTGAAGCTTTTAGCCCAAATCCTGCTGCCAAGAGTGAAAAGTGAGCAGTAGTGCAGGTCTCCTTGTGAATGAAGAGTCGGCCTCACTATGAGTACTCCCTTGTACCGCAGGACTGGGTAGGCTTTGGGGAACTAAAGTAGAAATCATATAGCCCCTTCCAAAGAGGTGTCGTGGCTTTAACGCTGGGGAGAGCAATGTGTAGGGAGGCTCGGAGACAGGAGGCCCTTGTAATCAAGTGCAAGGCGTGGTAACCAGCTTCTGGCCACTCAGCTTAAAGTTGGCATAGCTTTAAAAATACTGTTTAGATTGTGTGCTTTTAGTGTAAAAGTATCTCCTAAAAACGTAAGTGCTTTTCATACCTAACAGTGACATGTATCTCTGTAAATGTGTGTGTCAGAGCTGCTGATTTCAGAATGTCACCATCCACGTCAGCGGATTGTGTTGGTGTGTGCCCACTTCTTAGTCCTTCGTGAGGATCCGTTTCCGATCAGCGTGGGGAGGCTCTTGGTTTCCCTTTGCAGGCAGTGGGTTTGCACTGTTAGCGAGGGCACGCCCGTTCCTATGGACAGAAGCTCTGACTTGTCTTACGTCTGTACACACAAAAAGGAAACCAGCCTCCTTCAGCGTGTTTTGAAAGGTGTGCTATGTTAAGGTTGTTGGGATGGACGACTAGGTGGTGAAGATAGTTGCAATGTGGTAAAAACTTGAGATAAAAGAAGCAGCTATGGAGAAGATTTATAAGACTTTTGAAGAATATGAGGTTGGTCTTTGTTCCGAGAGCACACCAGGAAACATCAGAATCTTCTTGGGTGTTGGGGGAGAGAGGCAGCAAAAACACATTTGATTTTGAGAATTAATCTGTGTGTAATGCTGTCCTGTGAGCCATGTTTGTTTGTTTTTTCTTTTTTTATTTACGTTTGTGGGAAACAAGCAGACCCAATATTCACACTGATACCATATGATCAAAGTCAAAATTATATGTTTTTCAAGATAAAATTTTTCCTCTAAAATTACCATTATTTTCATTTGTTTTTGATCATGACATTCATTTTGAAGTTGCAGATATAATTCAGAAGGGGACAACTGAGAGGAGCCGGGGTTGTTTAAGAGAGAAGGATGGGGAGGGATGATAACATCCTCACGGGGGACTGGGAGGAGGATGGAGTGGTTTCTAACAGGAGCTTAGACCTGCACCCAGTGCAAATGGCCTCAGGTCAGGAGATACGTTCGTGCTACTGAATCGCCTGTTGGGTTGGAGACGGTTCGTCCCTCATGAGACTCCCAGCACCTGATTTTGTTTGCTTGCTTTATGACATCAATTAGAGGCATCTATTTTGGAGCAGTTGTGCTTTCTGTCAACCAGTCCCATGATCACTGTTAAGGGTGTTAAATGCAAGCCATGACTCTGTTTAAGTTGACAGCTCTGGTGATTCGATGGCATGGCCATGCTGTTTACTTACAGCAGGAAATGGAAAGTCTGGTTGTACAGCTGGCAAATTAGACTTTAAAGAATAATCCTTGGTTTTAAAATAGTCCTCTTAGCTCCACAATTCTCTCTCCTTCAGGTCTTCCAGGGAATCCTCTCTCTCTCTCTCTCTCTCTCTCTCTCTCTCTCTCCCTGTCTCCTTACCAGGGGATTACCCTGGACATAGAGGGCAGTCCAGCCTAGGGGTCAGCATACTTTTTCAGGGAAAAAACCAGATAGTAAATACTTCAGGCTTTGGGGCCATAGTCTTTGTTACAGCTGCTCATCTCTATTGTTGTAACATAAATGATGCCACAGGCAGCATATGAACAATTCTCTGGTACTCTGATGAGCAGAAACTCTTAATTTGAATGTGCTCTGTTTTATCTGGTTTCCTTCCCTTTAATTTTCGGGTTGTTGAACAAATCTTTCCCTAATCCCCAAACCCACTGTCTCACGATGTCTGCTGGAAGCGCTCACATTTAGGTCTGCACCCCACCGTGGTGCAAGTGCAGCTCTCAGGTTCACACCACTCACCACCGCCACCACCTTAACGTGAAGCCAGGGACTGCCTGACACAGGGCCCTGTGTTCTGACGCCGGCTCCACTCTGCTGTCGGCCCTTAGCCAGGCCCCCGCTGCCTTAGTCATAGGCCTGTACATGCTGCTCTAGTGGAGAAAGTCCTGGGTTCTTCAGGAGCGCTGTGGTCACTCCTGGCCCTTCCCATGTCCCTAGACAGTGTAGAGCAGGGCGTCCAACCTGGTGGCCTCCCTGGGCCGCACACACAGCACACTCACTCTAATGATAACTGATGAGCAAAACAAAAAAGAGGTCACGAACTAGTCTCACAATGTTTTAAGAAAATTTATGGATTGGTGTTGGACAAGCTTGCCTTAGAGCTGGCCCTCCAGTGTCTACTCCCCTGGGAGAAACCTGCGGGGCTTTTGAGTGAGATTGTGTCCCATGTGATCATTTAGGGCAATGGGCATCTTTGCAGTTAACGAATGTATTTTACCATTTTCTGTGTGGCTCTACATGTTTTATTAGATTGATTCCTTGGGTTTTGTAAAACGCTTTTTTGGTATTATAAATGGCATCATTTAAATTTTGTTTTCATATTCTGTTTATTGCTCTTTGTCCTCTGAAGAAACTTTTAAAGATTTCGTTATTAAGAATAACGTTTGCTGTAGAGTTTTAAGATACTGTGTATCAGGCATATCAGTTATCCATCACCATCATAATGCTATGTAGCAAATGGTCTCAAAACCTCAGTGTGGCGTAGCGTTTATTATCTACACGTCTGCGGTTCATTGTTTTCTGTCTCACTTTGGGTGGAGTCTTGCATAGATACGTCTTTGAGGTCTCTGATGTTTTCTCCTGTCGTACCCAATCTGCTAACCATACCCAATGAATTTTTTATTTCCAATCTTCCATTTCCTCATATGTTCATGTTGTCCTTTAAATCTGTGAGCATCTTGAGGTTATTTATAACAGTTTTGGAAATGTCCTCTTCTATTAATTCCTTCATCTCTTATTTTTAGGTCTCTTTCTATTAACTGTTTTTAATCTTGATTGTGAGTCCTCTTTTTTTATTTCTTTGCATGTTTAGTACTTTCTATTTACTGAATGTTGTGACTTACATTTTGGGGTGCTGGATTTTGTCCTGTGTGGTTTTTTTTAAGATTTAAGATTTATATTATTGTTTTTGACAGAGACAGAGAGAGGCAGAGAGAATGGGGAGGGCCCAGAGCTGTCTCCATAGTTGTACGTCATCAGTTTTCAACATGGTTTCGTTCCACACAGGTGGGTGGGAGTTGCACAGGGTGGGAACAAGGCAGGGGGCCTCCCGCCTGGGAAGCTCACCCCAGTTCAGCACATGGGTCCACATTCGATCTTTGGTCCCCGGGGCTGCAAACTGAGCGCTTAACCTGCTCAGCCATCCCAGCTTCCCCTGTCCTGTGCTTTAAAATGTGTCAGGTTTGTTGTGGCGGCCAGTTGTGCCTTACCTGCCGGTTTGGTCCTTTCAGGTGTAGCCTCTCAGCTGTGTCAGTGCCACTCCAGAGCCGCCTTTCGTCTGGATTAGTGTTAGTGGCACGAACTAGCTGGCAACTGTCCCCTAACACGATGCCTGCTCCTGGGCCTCTGCCCAGTGCTGTGGGCTCAGTGCGGTCTCCCATCCCCGCCAGATCGGGGTTCAGCTCGAGGACCTCTGAGCAGTTGTGGGGCTTTCTGTGTAGCTCTCTCCTTTTCAGTACCCGCCCCACAAACTGGCTGCCTGGACCTCTCCGGTCCAGTCTGTTCCCAGCTCCGCGCGCCTGCCCCTGGTCACAGGCACCTTGTCGGTCCCCTCGTGCTGGGAGCGGGCCCCCAGCTTGCTGTCCCCGCACACGTTGTCGGTTTTCTAGTTCTCACTGGCAGCTCGGGGTCCAGATACGCTTCCTCTCTTGTGGTTGGAATCAGAAGGCACGGGTTATTTTTAGAGACATGACGTTTGAAGCAGTGACTGTTAACATTCACAATGCACGTTTGCAGGGATGCTGTTTGCTTTCAAGCGTGTTAGGAGAAAACTTTATTAGGAGAGACCCTGATATGGCTGTTTTTTTCTAGCTGACTTTTATTCCAGTAAACCCTAGGGAGGCACTTAGTGGTCCCTCAGTCCCAGTCCTGCTTTTGCTGTGTGTTCTCATTGTCGCTGTTGGCCTAGTGAGTTGCACTGACCTCACAGTTTACATTGAGGAGGGTACTTTTTCCTGACCCTTGGTGTTTACTTGTTTAGTTTAGTCTTTAACAGTTGATTCTGCTCTAAAGTGCAGTGCTTGCTGCCCCAATTGCCATGAGGTAGTCAGTGTGACGTTTAGAAGGCCACCTGCCTTCTGGACTGTAAGTGTGGAGAGCTGCATTAAAGGAACTTTAAAGTCCCTTCCATTCATTCATTTAGTCACACTGAGTATTCCAAGCACTGGGGACACGTTAGTGAGTGAGACAGACAGGACTTGCTCTACGGAGCCGTGTGGAATACAACAGTGTGTGCTATAAAGTAAGATCAGATGAGAAATAGCTTTGGTGGGGAGTGCGATCAGAAATTAAAAAAACAAAGCCAAAGGCAGTGTGAAATGGTATGGGCATAGGTAGGTGGGCGGTCCAAGAAGGCGTGTGTGTAGAGGTGACATTTGACAGTGTAGGACAAGAGGGAAGAGAACGGCCCTGTGGTGAGCAGGAATCTGGATGGGAGAAGAAGGTTGTGACTGGATTGTCACAAATGAGGAGCCAACAGGCATAGGTGCTGGAGGTCGGGTGTGGGGTCAGCACCTAACTCAGTGTCAGCAGTTTCATTCTGAGACTCGGTCCTGCTGTGATCACATCTTGGTCTAAGTAGGCCACAGTTGGATGTGATGTGGCCCCATTGGTGGGTAATAAAGAGTTCCAGGAGTCGTGCTGGGTAGTTGTGGCAAGACCACAGGGTCTGAAGTCAGCAGACGATAATGGCACAGTGAGGCAGTACAGTTTTAACAGGGAGTTGAAGACCATGTTCAATGCCTGGTCCGCACGAGCCATCATGAACCGTTCCTAAGTTTGCAGAACCATGGATAGCTCCTTGGGACCTGTTGCCTCAAAGAAACTGGGGCCTTTCCTGACTCACATCTATGGACCCCTAGAAATCCTGCCTCTGCAAGGGAACTACCAGGAGAACTTGGAGAACTGAGGAATGTGTGTGGCTTATAAATAGGAAAAGAAGCGGCACAGGGAGAACAGTTTGGGGGTGCCGGGGGCTGATCCAAAGCCAGCAGGCTTTGTCCCAGTGGAAGGCAGCTGCCCGGACACAATGCCTCTTCCCCTGTGGGGCTGGGTCATTCTTCCTGTGTTTAGATGCAGCAGCAGTTACACATTCAGTTCAGCATTAGTAACTCTTGAAGACCCCAGCAGTTCTCACTCGCTATTAGCACACTGGCATGTGTAATCTACAAGAAACCCCTCTTCCCGAGAAGATCTGAACCTCCAGATCTTAACTTCGCCTTCGTGGTAGTACCTTCACCCCCAGGTCCTGTGCCTTCCAGCTTGTGTCTGCGTGGATTCTTCCTGATTAAATCTCTCTCTGGGCAAGGAGATGGTTGCCATCAGCCATCACCTAAATGTCAGTGTCCTCTCACCTGTGTCTGTGTTGCTGTGTTCCTTGACACATCGTCTTCGGGGCATTTGCAATGAGTCTGATGCTGGGACCAGGGTGATTTCTTGCTTTTTAGCTACGTTACGCTGGATGCAAGGAAATAACTTTTTAATGAACCGATACTTTTCAAAAAGCTTTTGAGGACAGTGGTAGGTTGCTGTTGAATAATAATTTATACTTTTCAACTTGCAGTTATCAGTAGTTCTTAACTTTTGATTGTATGAAGTTAAAATTTTGGCATTTTAGGGGATGCAGAGATAGCTCAGCAGGTTGAATGCTTGCCTTGCAACCGTGAGGTCCCAGGATCAAGTCCCGGCCCAGCCTTTGCAACCCCATGTGTGAACTGCAGCTCAACTGGTAACCAACGGGATGGTGGCAAAGGTTCTCACCTCTTGTGTGGAGACCCCCAGTTTGGTTCACACTCTGTGCAGCCCCCGCATTCGTGAGTATGGAATGAAACTGTCACAACTGATGATGCACAACTGTGGAGACTGCTCTGGGCCCTCCCCCTTCTCTCTTCTCCCTCCCCTCCCCCGCCCCTCCCCCTCATCTTCTCTGAGACAAAATAAATCTTTAAAAAAATATATGACATTTTAATCATAGCTGTCATTTTATCGAACATCATATAAATTACAAATTTCAATTTCATTTTATAGTGAGGTTTATTTATAATTCCAGGTTTCTTTAATATGCCTTCATAAGTTTCCCAAGAATGTTGTCACTTATAAATTATATTGTTTCTATAGTCTTGCACAAAAAATAGTACATATATTCACTGTTCCAGCCACTGTGTAGTCCACTGTTACTAGTAAGATTTGCATAAATCTTAGACCCAGGTGGTCCAGTCCATCAGCCGCATGCAGCCCAGCACACATTTGTAAGCTTCCTTAAAATATGATAACTTTTTACAGGTTTTTTTAAGCTCATCAGCTAGGGTTAATATTGGTGTATGTTATGTGTGGCCCAAGACAATTCTTCTTCTTTCAGTATGACCCAGGGAAGCCACAAGGTTGGACACGCCCATCTTAGACCAAAACTAATTTATGAGAGCTGCCTGTAAAAAACCCAGCCACCAGGCCCTCTGTTTTTCATGTTACGTGGCTGGATACTTTCTGGACAGCCCTCGTGTATTAGAACGTATCTCATGATCAAAGTTTCAGAGGCCAAGAAGATACTAAAAATCTTGATTCTTGCCTGGGTTGACTGAACAATTTTTGTTGCTCAGTCTATACTGTTATGAATAAACAAAACCCATAGAGGAGCATAGTGATAGGTCTTGTAGCACATTATTTTTTTATCAACCTGATAACCAGAGTTATCTGATGTTTTTGCTTATATTACAGACCAAAGCCCAAGCATTAGACTCGTATTTGCCACTCTGATATATACATAGTACCTGTGTCATAATTAGTGAGTGAAGCAGGAAGTTGTAAATATATTCAATCATATTTCCTCTTGAAATATCAGTTATGACATCCCTGAAGAGAAATTGAAGCATTTATATATAGCATTTTATTCGTGTAGAAAATGTAAAATCATATATGCATCACCCAGGTTCTAACAAAGGAACACGGAAGCCCCGTGCTTGTATATTGAGTCATCCGAAGGGAAGGTGGTGTGAACGTGTATTTGTTGTTTAATCATTTGTATCCCTCTCTTTTGAGTCCTGTAGTTTGGCTTGTGCTCTTATTAATGGCTCTCGGCTCCCCTCCCATGACTCTTCCTTTTGGGAAACCTGCTTCCGCCTCCCTGCTACCCTCTGCTCCTCCCCCAGCAGGCTCGGAGCCCGCTCTCCCTATGGAGTTCCTCTGTACTCACGAAGCTACCTGGTAATGTCGATTCTAGCTCCCAGGTGGAGTTACTGAGGAATGGTGGACCAAGGGGAAAGGGAAGACAGCAGGTAGACCAGGCCAGGCTGTGATGGACGTGAGAATAGAGGGCAGGGCTAAGAAGAGCATTGCAGGTATCTGAGAGTGAAAGAGATTGGAGGGCGTTTTTAAGCCCATGGGGGATGATCTGGTAGAGGAGAGGTTGAAAGTTCACAGAAAGAGAAAGGAGTCTGGGTAGCTTTCTCTGAAGGATTCAGCAACACTGTCTTTGCTGGTAACAGCTTGTCACACTCTCTGCAGTCAGACAGACTTCAGGGGGATGTCTTTTTACACTTTTAGATCCTTAAACCATATACGTGTATTGTTCTCTTTTCCAAATTTTAAAAAATTTATTAAAAACCTAAACCTCCAGAGTATTTCTACCAACTGAATGAAAGGCAGATTATTTTTACCTAAGAGCAGATGTGACTTCTCTAATGTCCCTTGTGAAGCTGCTTTGGTTGGCCTTGGCTTATTTTCTCTTACTTTGAGGAGCTACTTCTGCCTCATAATTCATCATGCTCTCCTCCTCAGAGAATTTCCACCATTGCTGTTGCCATTTTATTAGTACAGCCTCGTCCAGTTATCTTATATTTCCTTTCCTTTCTCCCCTACCCAGAAGCTGTGTGCACGCCTTGCCAAGTCAGGAGCATGTAGACCGTTCATATAGCTAGGGAGATAACGATTTACCTGATTATTGAATTCTTTTTTTTTTTTTTTAAGATTTATTTTTATTGTTTCTTGATAGAGTCAGAGAGAAGGGGGAGGGCCCAGAGCAGTCGCGATAGTTGTCAGCATTAGTTTTCCATATAAGTTTCACTCCACAGGTTGGTGTGGGGCTGCACAGGGCAGGAACTGGGCCGGGAGCCTCCCGCATAGGCCCCAGCAAGAACTGAACTGGAGGCAAACACCAGCTCAGCACATGGGTCCACCTGGGCTGGAGCCGGGATTCGATCCTCGGTCCCCAGGGCTGTAAAGCAAGCGCTTAACCCACTGAGCCATCCCAGCTTCCCCTGATTATTGAATTCTTATCTGGCATTTCTTAGTAACCCCATGAAAGTATTGAACAAAACTCTTGACTTTAAAATATTAAGTTCAGGAGGCCATATCTTTAAGACAATTGAAGAACAGCAACCAGTTCATGCTGAAGAGCTGACACAGGAAGGAAAATTAGTGGGACATGTTTGTGTAACAAGAAAGAGCTGTCTTCAGCTATTTAGAAGGCACATGTAGGGAGAGCAGCCAGTGGACGGACAGCATGAGTGGTCACAACCCAGGGCACGAGGAGACAGGACTGGAAGCTGATGTGGTGGCTGGGGTCTGCAGTGGTGGCTGCGGCTCTTCTGGGTAGGGCAGCCCGTGAAAAATGGCTGGGAGCCTCGGCTTTGTGTACAAGTCGGCCTTGCGTCCAGAAAGCAACTGGCAGAAAACCTACAATTCAATAATGGGGCATTTTCGTGAGTTGGTTTCCTTTGGTTTTTTTCAGCTTCTCAAGCCTAGAATTGATACTTTTTATGAGACCCATTCTCCTAATTGCATGATTCAAAAGTCTCAAATGTTGTAGCTGCTTTTTAGCAAGTACCGTTCCATCTTTATTGTGTAGACAAGGTAAGAAAAAGGGTGATTTCCTTGTCAGACTTGATGGAAAACAAATGCCATTAAAAGCAGACTTTTTCCAAGGTTCTAATAGTTAACATTCGTGTATTAATTAATAATACATGAAACCCTGAGTTGGTAATGAGCACTTTTACCTAAAAGACATGGGGAGTGAGTTGGTAGCAGGGCGTCACAGACCACTGTGATTTCAAACTCTTGGCAGGTTCATCTCCATTTATGGATGCTTTAACAGCCAATGGAACCACCAACATACAGACATCTGTTACAGGAGTGACGGCTGGGAAAAGGAAATTTGTTGACGACAGAAGAGACCAGCCTTTTGACAAGCGGTTGCGTTTCAGTGTGAGGCAGACAGAAAGTGCCTACAGATACAGAGACATTGTCGTCAGGAAGCAGGACGGCTTCACCCACATCTTGTTGTCGACGAAGTCATCAGAGAATAACTCACTGAACCCAGAGGTGAGAGGTGCTGCTCGGGCTGGGTTGTGCGTCCTGTCTCTGAGCCCTTGTTTCCCGGCCTGCTCTGCCACATGGGTGCCCCTCAGCGCTTTTTCTAACTGTCCGGGAGGAGGCAGGGCACAGGGGTGAGCTGTGCGGGTCCGGTTCCTCGTGGCTCCTTTGGCTGCGGTGAAGGGGGGCCATGTGCGTGTCCATCTCAATTCTTGGGGCTCGGGCTGCAACAGGACCTGGAGTCTCAAGTGGGGAGGCGGAGCCTGCACTCCTGTCCTCTTTCACCTCCGGGTTAGGAGCTCAGTCTCGGCGTGTGGGGCCCCACAGAGCTTCCGGCCTGCCTGACATCATAGATATACTGGTGCGCTCCTGTGCCTTTCCTTAGCTGTCATCAGACTCAAGGAGTTGTGTGTGCAGAGCAGAGCAAGCGCCTGGGTTCCAGCCCGTCTCTTCTGGTGGGTCTGCAGCCCCGGTGGAGCGCAGTGGTCTCAGGTGACGTCCACGGCGGATAGTTAGGACCCGGCAAACTCAGCTTCCCAGCAGCCAGGGAGAACAGTGCTCGCCAAGGCTCACACACTTGTTCTGTGCAGCGTCTCAAATCAAGTATTTTGAGTCTGCCCTGCATGTTACTTAACATTTTCAGTTCTGGTAGTTGTTTGTTTTCCACTTGTGAGCAGCTAGGTCAAGCTTATATGTCTGACCAGGGCCACATGACAGGCCAGTTCAGGGCTGGTCCCCAATATGTTCTCAGACGGCACAGCCCCTTCGTAGGTTACTTGTGAATGCTTCACAGAGGTGATTGCAGATGGTTTTGTGCCCGTCTAAAGCAACTCCAGATGTGTTGTACCTAATGCGCTGTGCCCCAGACACTCAGGTTTCTGGCTCAATGTGGCAGGCTGGTACTAAACAGAAAACTACAGGGAACTGAACTATTACATAGTTCTTTCACCTGGTTGAATGTGCCACCTGCTGTCCAAAGTGTAGAAATACCAAGTGGATGTAATATGTCACTCAGCTACTGAGAACCACAGGGACTGGAATATAAAGGTGACTTAGAGTCACACATCTTTCTAATCATACTCTATTCATAATTAGTTACGTACTGTCCTCTGTCCCCAGAATTCCCGGTCTCTGGTTACAGAAATAAGGAATTTGTGAGTTATTGTAAATTGTAGTAATAAAGGGGCCGTATCGGGCTGTCAGTTTGGTTTCTGTAGATCCAGACTGTTTCATGGTGAAATGCCTTTGGGATTCTGTGTCAGAAACGCTCTTTGCCACTTAAACTCTCGGTGACTTTCAGGTCATGAAAGAAGTTCAGAGCGCCCTGGGCACGGCCGCAGCCGACGACAGCAAGCTGGTGCTGCTCAGCGCCGTGGGCAGCGTCTTCTGCTGCGGCCTGGACTTTATCTATTTCATCCGACGTCTAACAGACGACAGGAAAAGAGAAAGCACTAAGATGGCAGAAGCTATCAGGTATGCGCACGTGCTCATTCTCAAATGTTGGTTGGAGTGTTTTGCTCTTAGCGTTTTGGTGCCTAATAGTACGGGCTTCAACAAGCCTTGTGAAGAGAATGCACGTCTCCGTCCATCAAGAGCGCACGAGCATGGAGATTAATGGAGTCATCTGTCTTTTCTGTGGGCCTGGCACAAATTGCTGCTTACCTTGAGCAAATAACTGATTTCAAGCCTGGCTCAAACCCAGTGAGTGCTCCGGGCAAATGTGATTAGAGTACTCAGCAGCGTGTAGCCAGAGTTCTGTCACTGTAGTACGAGTGTGTTCTAGCCTCACCCCTATGTAGAGATGCCTTCGCTTTCACATAGTAACTTCAACCATTTGCTGGACTCTGAACTAAGTTGGCTAGGCTTTAGGATCCAGTTCCATAACGTCACACAGTTTTCTTTTTTTAGTACAAGCAGAACACATTCTTGCTCAGGGATGATCCTGAGTTTCAGCTATTCATAAAACTAGATCCCAGAGTATAAGTTCTCATTCTTTCACCCCCATCTCGTTCATTTATGTCAAATACGTATTTCATACACCTATACAAGTCATAAAACTTTACTTTTACTGCCGTTACATAAATGGAAGTATACTGTGTTGCTGTGCAGCTTGCTTGCTTCATTTAACAGTATGACTTCAGATATTTCCTTTTCCTCCGCTTTTGGATTTTTCCACTGCTATATCATAACAGTGCAAAAAGGTTTTCCTAGAACCATGTAATTTAGCTATAATCACGTCCAGGTACATATTGTGTTTATGTTCCTCACTTCTCATGCTAATGACTATATGTCTAAACTAATTTTCAGGGATTACTTTTGTTTAGAAGTGAATGAAACCCAGTCACCAACCAGAAAGACCACCGTGCTTCCTCCCACCTCCTTAAAACAGCATGTCCCTACGTGATCCCTCAGGGCCTTTGTAATTCACAGAGGGATGAGAACTTAGACTTGCACAATGGCAGTGACGTTGGTTGGATCTTTTCCACATTCCCCAGGTATTTGGGTTGTTGAAGTTGAGCCCCTTTTTGAGAATTACTGGGCCAGGTGGCTGAGATCCTGTTCACTGACTGGGGCGCAGGGTTTGGTCTCCCACACCGTTCTGGGGGTACACGTCAGGAACGGAGGGGTCTTTCTGCTTGGGTCAGGCGCCTCTGCAGATGTCCCAAGATGCCCTCAACAGCGCATTGGAGGGTGCTGGACCCCCATGCCTGGGGGCGTTGCCTTGGCCTTTACAACATGTTTCATAATTTTGAAAAGTAGTATGTTTCTATTTTTCCTGGTCTTCTAAATAATAAACTTGTAGAATCCTAGATGGGAGCTTCTTGCTACTCAGTTTGAAATTAAACCACTTGACCACATGCAGGATTGCTCAACAGAGGTCACACTAAGACAGTTGTAGATGTTCCTAATCATAAACCCCTCCCGTCCTTTCAGGATGAATTCCTGAATTTATTTTCACGTTTCTAGTAGATGTTATGCCTCAGGTGGTGACTGTGCTTTCTTTAAGATCACACTGACTTTATATTATACGTAATGTTACGATTTGGGGAGCTCTGCTGTGATAAGAAAACAATTTGTCAGCCGGCTCCTTCTGAGTTCCAGCTCCCTTCACCTGCTGACATTTCCCTAAGTTCCACCTCCAATCCTTGTAGGTACCTCGGCCCTCAACCCAGCCCCTCCTCCGGTGTTGAACTGCCCTTGACAGTGGCTCAGGCTTAGACTGTTGGGATTAGGAAAGGCAGAGGGAATAGACAGATCTCATTTGTTGAACTTGTAGGTAATTTGTAGGTCACTTGTTTATGAAGTCTGACAATTAAGTTCGCAAGCTCGTCCTAGAAAAAGTGCTACATAGCTCATTGCTGAACATCACTATGGTCACCTTCGAAGTTCCCCTTGGGAAGCTCTTCACCAATGCCAGTGCCCAGTCTATCCTTCAAAGCAATTTTGGAATTCTTTTACTGGAATAGCCATCAGAGCCATCTTGGTATTACCCTTGATGTCCTGAATATCATACAAATGTCTTTCAATATTTCCTTTATCTTCAGATAAAGAAAAGGTCATTGGGGGCCAGATCAGGTGAGTAGGGAGGGTGTTCCAAAACAATTTATTTGCTGGCCAAAAACTCCCTCACAGTGCCATGTGAGCCGGTGCATTATTGTGATGCAAGAGCCATGAGTTGTTGGTGGAAAGTTTAGGTCATTTTCTTCTAACTTTTTCACGCAGCCTTTTCAGTACTTCCAAAGAGTCAACTAAGTTGACTGATTGTCCAGTTGGTACAAATTCATAGTGAGCAATCCCTCTGATAGCAAAAAAGTTTAACAACATCATTTTGACTTCTTGATTTGGGCTAGTGGAACTTTTTTAAAAGGTGGTGGAGAATTGCCAAGTTTAACAAGAAATTTAATGTTTGTCCATTGCTGTAATTTAAGCTTCGACATTCTCACAATGGCACCCTGAAAATATGCAACAACAATAATGAACACCACTCAGCAAAGACACCGCCACATGTTGGCAAGAACGCAGCCGTGAGACACTGACAGACCAAGGCTTTGAGGCCGTAGCGAGTTGTTGGTCCAGTGCTGCCCACGTCAGCGCACAGTGGTGAGCTCGTGGGCTCAACTGTCAGCCCCCATTCTCATCAGCTCCCCACGCCCAGTTCTGAACCCTCCTCTCCCGTGCGCCTCACCTTGCTCCCCACAAAAAGCCAAATCCTGCTTCAGGAAACTCACTGGGTTCTTCTTTAAATGAATATGTTTTTGTCAGTGGGAAATTTTCTTAATATACTCGGGCAGGCTCCAAAAAATAATTAGTTGTGCTAGATTCACCTAACCTTTTCTCTTGCTCATTTGCATTTAAATGAATTTTTATATGTAAAAGATTGGCTTATACACATAACACGGTTACTGTGTACGATTTTGTTTCTGTGCTATCTTATCTTGATTCCTTAAAACTTTGGGGTGAAGAAGGTTGTTGTAGCAAAAAGTTTCCAAAAGAAAGGTAGGAAATTAGATTAGATTTAAACATGAGATTTGTGAGGTCTCTATTGTAGCTAATTCTGTTATCAGAATTGTTGGTGATAAACAGTTTGCAAGTAAATTGTAATGAAAATATTTTGCACGTTAGTAATAAACGGTTATGAATCCGTTTATACGTTAGACTTTCACAGTCTGTGAGAACTGAAGGAGTAGGAACCTCGTCTTTACCTCACCAGAGTGACGGCGGGGGCGGATCTAGGGAGAGAAGACAGCCGGCAAGGAAACGCATCCCAAAAACCTGGCCTCTTCCCAATCAGTCCTATTCTGTGTGTTCACAGTGCAGGGAGAGCTCAGCTAAGACATGGCCGTGAACTAGCTGTGAAAACTTCAGAGCCCGTGCCTCAGTTTCCTCAAACGGTCTTAGACTGTTGCTCCTATGGGGTTTTCTATCTGGTGGTGTTTGTAGAGTAGTAGATGTTCTTCACACGAAAAGATAGGATTTTGATGTTAATTGTAAGTCTTTTAAAACTTCTTTTGTGGCAAATGTAATCTCTTTTCTTCCCCCCACATCCGGTATAGCCTTTAACTCAATTTGTAGGGGCTTCAAAGGAAAATGAAGTTTAAATTTAATAGGTTCCATAGGGCACACTTGAATGTTCATGAGCTTTGGTTTTAAGTTTCAGAGTACACTGACGTGTTATGACCAGCAGTGCAGCGGGCAAGTCCTCCCCGGGGTCACAACTGAGAGCAGCCCCCCGATGCCCGGCTGTGTGCCTGCCACCCGCCTGCCAAGCTCCTGGGGCTCTGGGGCGTTTGCACTAAACAGAAGAGCGTTTCTGTGAAGTTGTGTTTGTGTTTCTAAATAAAACCAAGTTTTCGGTGGACTATGCTCAGCTCTGACGTCCCAGAGCTCAGAGACCAGGGTGACCAGGTTCTGTCCTCAGAAAAGGGACTCGACCTCCACTCCAGAGCCCTCCCAGAAGCCACTGCGGCTTCCAGATGAAGCTGCCATTCCAGGCAAAAAACGAAAAGGATTTTGGAGGGAAAAAAATGTCAGTTCCAAAAATATTTCTCTGTTAAAACTCCGAGCTTTGATTTTGCCACATCTATTTTTAGAAGCAAACTTTGTTCTTTTATGCAGACATATAACGAGAGAAAACGCTCTTTAGCATAATTGATTTCTTTTACCGTTCTCTGTAGAATTATTTTATTACGCTATTTTGATTATTTTTTCCATGTTAATCTACCATCCCGTCCATAGTTCTCAGATGTGCATGAGGCAGACGAGAGCTTCCCCATGGAGACATTTGGGCAGTTACTTGTCAAGAGCCATCAGTAACTGAGCTTAGAAAATGGGTGGCACCACGTGTCCCTGACCCAGCGTCCTTCTCAGGTGGTTCAGCTGAAGTTGCTTCCTGTAGATGGTGTACAGTTAGCTCAAGGACCTATTGAAAAGGTGGTCTGGCTCTTTGTATCATGAAAACCCAGTGAGCTCTTTCTGACAGTGCCTCAGGCTCTCATTTAGAAAGTCCTTAGTGCAGCTCAGTCATTGGAACGAGTCACTTTTCTCTCAGTGTGAAAATCCAGCAGCCCCAGCGAGCTGACCACGGGGCTCCTCTGAGAACAGTCCCTGGAGCTAGGCATGCTCGCCCCAAGTCCCGCCTCCCCCCTTTCTTCACAGACACACCCCTTTCCACCTCCCCAACCTGCCCTGCAAAAGAGAAGAATGGCTTCTCGTGTTCGGGGGGGTGGGGGGGCATTATTATTATTAATAAGAGGCCAAGTCATGATGTTCAGAGATGCTCTGAACGGGCTACTCTAGGTTTTAAGTTGCTGGGTTGTAGCATCAACCCAGGTTATTTTCAGTACCAAAGGGTAAGGACCACATTTAGAATTCTTCGATTCTGATCTGGAACGCCAGGCTGTGGTGGTGAGAGGAAGATGCATAGCCTGCCCCCCACACTGATCCTGACCGGCTCCGAGCTCACACTGGCTTCAGTGTGTGAAATTCCACACCCGCTGGGAAGGCTGCCCCACCCCCAGCCACACTCCTGAAATCCTGCAGCAGGTGTGCCTGTAGCACACGGGTACAAAATGGTGTCTGGTTCCTGCTACTCTTGTTTGGGTCTCGTGAAACCAGCCTATAGCGCAGGCTCTGGTCTCTGCATATCCCCTAGGGCTGTATAAACTCAGGAAATACCTGTTGTTTCCATATCATTGGTGAGCTCTCGGAAGTCTCAGGTCAAGCGCAGACTCGGACCCTACGTTCCTGAGGCCGATCCTCCAGTCTGCTCCACAGCAGGCCTGTTACCAGTATGCCTGCACCAGGTGTGCTGGGGTGCGTCCGGGTGGGTCAGCTAAGCCAGTGGTGTCTCGTGGGCTCCTCGTGTGTTAACGGGAAGGCAGGCTGCGGGAACGACATTGGTCATAGGACCCATGAGCCATTGCGAATGGCTGCACGTGACCCGCAGCCCTTACACGGATTCTGTGCCAGCCCTGCCAGCCTGGCAGCCAGGGTGTGGCTGAGCCTCAGCTCATGCAGGTAAAGCCGTGCTCTCAGCTCCTGCCGGCAACGCACCGCAGCTCATGGTGGGCTCCAGAGTTCCCGTCCCACTAAATTGAGTCCCATAATCGTAGAGTTTTTGTTGCTCAAATACACATGTTTTGAGTAATTCCCCATTTTATTTTTTATTTTAGAAACTTCGTGAATACTTTTATTCAGTTTAAGAAGCCTGTTATTGTAGCAGTAAATGGCCCAGCCATTGGACTAGGAGCATCCATATTGCCTCTTTGTGACGTGGTTTGGGCCAATGAGAAGGCTTGGTTTCAGACACCCTATACTACCTTCGGACAGAGTCCAGATGGCTGTTCCACCGTTACGTTTCCCAAGATTATGGGAGGAGCGTCTGTGAGTACCTCTTCTTAAAAATCATTCCAGAAAACTTCCTGACGAAATCTAGTGGCACAGGGCGTCGTTCCTAGGGGCTTCCCATCAGATGCACTTGTAATTCAGTTCTTGTTCATTAGTGTGCGTTCATAACTCATGAACTTGTAGGTTTTCGTATTTCACTTGTGGAACATTTATTGACACTGTTTTGCATCGTTTTGTGGGGAAGGGCCTGTTCAGTGAGGACTCTGTGCATAGTTAACAGTGATGCCCGAGCGTAGTCAGTGCCCAGCTCCTAACCCATACAGCAGTGCAGGCGAAGGGGAGTTAGAGACTGGTCCAAGCTGCCCCCTGGGACCCGAGCCCCCTGACCCCTGCCACCCGTGCAGCCAGGTGGCCCCACCACGCCTCTCAATGGGGTCTTTCTGGCTTGACCCTAGAGGTGTCTACCTCACTTCCCTTCGGTATTTCTCATTTGTCTACACGGTGTCACTGTGACTTTGTGAACAGTTGGATGGGTTTGACCACAGTGGGCATTTTTGTGGGCTGTCTGCGTTCAGTCAGCCATCTTGGGAGAAAATGGCAGCTAATAAATTTCCCAGTGACTGTATCTTCATAAGTCTGCTATCTGGATATTAGTTAGAAGCTTCTGATCTATCTGAAAACTACGGGAGATTGTATGTGTAAGGGGGGAAGAGAATGGTTGTAGGTAGCAGGTTGTCCTCCAGGTGACAAAAATAACACGTCCACAGAGGTGAACGGGCAGAACAGAGAGGGCCCACAGGTCACTGGGGAAGAAGTCCAGAGGGTGGCTCGCTCACCACCACTGCCCAGTCCTGCGTGCAGCCCGTGTGCCTGCTGCCCGAGCTAAGACCCGGGAGTTCAGGTTTGCCTTGAGAATTACTTCACGCCTCACTCGAGTGATGGCGTAGTGGTGGTGTCTTCCCTGCGTGTTGAGGGCAGGAGATGTGCTGCCGTGGGGCACGTCCCTCCGGGCCGTCCTGTGACGACTTGCGCTGTCGGATCCCGCTCCTGGTGCACTGGGTCTGCCTTTAGAACTATTCTCAGCTGACGGCCAGGTTGGGTCACATTTTTATGTTCGTGCTTTTATTTTAGACTTTTTCACTGAGAAGGTGCTGCTCAGGGCCTTGTAGACCGTCTCCAAACTCTTCTGTGCTAACCTGCCCAGCATGTAGCTCAGACGCCGGGCGGCACGGGGACCATAGCCCTGTTCCAGGCCTGGCCGCCTCTGAGCAGTGGACGCGCTCCTTGCCAGGCTCTGGGCCCCGACTGGCCGTGCGTTCTCCCGGCCACACTGCACGCTTGGTCAGCCGCCTTGATCTCAGCTGAGAGGTGGGCCTGACGCTTCAAGGCCTCTCAGAACAGCAATTTCCACCTCGTCTGGAAAAGGAAGTCACCGGCTAACAGTGTTACCTGAGCCCAGAAGCCGCTTCATGAGCATTAGCATCTTTAGGAAGTAACACGGATCATCATGCAAGCAAGCCGTGGAGCGGAAGTGCTGCATCAGTGCCGGTTCCTTCTCAGACACGTGTTCTCCCCTTTCAGCTTCCGCATCCGTGAGCCTGTCACCTGAAGGGGATAAAATCCACGCATGCACGTCGTGTTAGGACCTTGAACGTGCTGTAGAACCCAGGGCAGAGTTATAGTTCCTTCCCTACGTACGGAAACAAAACGTCCTCCTCCATGGAGTCATCTGCAGTGCTGTCGGCTGGTCCCCCACGCGGTCACAACGGGTGTGTCAGGGGCCTGGATAGTGTCTCACTGCGATGTCCTGGCAGGTGCACTCGGCCTGCGGGTTGCACTCAGCAGGAAGTGCTCTGCCCTGCACCGCGTCTCCGCGTGTGGGGCGCCGTCACCGCTGGCCTCGGGGCTGCACTGTGCAGTTGTTCAGAGCCCCCAAATGCACGTGTTCTAGCATTGCTTGTGCCGCGGTTTCCCCGGAAACTGTTGTGTCTTCAGTGAGCTCACACATGAGGGGTTGGGTAGTGACTTCAGATTAACCACAAGGGGTCCTCCCAGATTTGGGTGTTTTGGTGAAGTCCATTTGGTTCTGTTACAGCATTCGTTAAGCTTTTTAGGTTCTTTGCTCTTAAATCGCTGCCTGGCACATGAACCATCTGTGTGGCAGCGTGGCCTCCCAGGTTTCTCGGGGCATAGGCTTCGGGAGGGTGCACTTTGGGGGAACCTTGGGAGTGTACCCCAAGTTCACACGCCGGTCCTCAGTTTGAATTTTTCAGGGGTGAGGCTTGGGATTGGGTCTGCCCTGCCTGCCCCTCACATTTCATACTGGTTTCAACTCTTCCTTTCAGGCAAATGAAATGCTGCTCAGCGGCCGGAAGCTAACAGCACAGGAGGCGTGTGGCAAGGGCCTGGTCTCGCAGGTCTTCTGGCCGGGCACCTTCACCCAGGAAGTCATGGTTCGCATCAAGGAGCTCGCCTCGTGTAACCCGGTGGTACGTCGAGTCCGTTTTGTTGCTGGTGTGACTTTTGCCCCCTGCACAGCCACCTTGGCGGGGAACTGATGGAGCCGTAATGGCTGCGTGTCCTCCCGTTGCTTGTACCCGAGAATCACAGGAGGGCATTTCAGTCTCAGACCCAGGGATTTTAAAATGTCCTATAAAGAAAACAATACAGTTCTTTCCATTTCCATAGGCCTTTCATATGATCACATTTCTCTTTTCCCCCCACAGTAAACCTAAGTTTTTGCTTAATAAATTAATACTTAGTCTTCTAACAAAATTGCATTTCGCAAATTAGAAGATGAAACATTATCTGATACTGACTGGCTCTAACCCTCATCTTTGCTGTTCCCAGCACACAAACAGCCCTCGCTATTAAAATCAGATTTTGTTTAGAAAATCTCCTCAAGAGTGTTCAGTGAGCATCGCAGGCGTTGACGTCCGGCAGCTGTACGCTGGTCCAGACGTGGGGCGAAGGCCAGGTGCACACTGCAGCTCTGCGAAGTGCTTCACGGCCACTTTGAACTTGAGGATTTACCCAGCATCTAATGTGGAATAGGCCTCACGTACCGTCGTTCTCCACGTAGGAGACAGTACTTTAGACCAAAAATTAGGGGTCGTCCTGTACATGGAGTAACCCGTGCATTGATTCCTTCACATCGGGTTAGAAAAACGGGAGTCGTGTCATACATGGGAAAATGCGGTCTATTGTGAGAGTGTCTGGTGGCTTTTCACTGGTGTGACAGTGGCCTCCCCAGGGGGTCGGGGGGTGGGGAGGCCTCTCACCGACCGCATGTGTCCCTGCAGGTGCTGGAGGAGTCGAAGGCGCTCGTGCGCTGCAACCTCAAGGCCGAGCTGGAGCAGGCCAACGAGCGCGAGTGCGAGGCGCTGAAGCGCATCTGGGGCTCCGCACAGGGCATGGACTCCATGCTCAAGTACCTGCAGCGCAAGATCGACGAGTTCTGACGGGCGGACCCCACGCACCCCCGGCGTGCCTGGAAGCGAGACTCGGAACATCCGTGCTATTTATTATCAAGGAGTTTTCAGTACTGTACCTTTAAAGTAAATAACTACAAAGCTCCTTCGTCCAAACAAAGTTACTTTATACGTACTGTCCACGCAGATACGAGCGCGTCATGGGGAGCGCTCGCTCCCAGCTCTCGTTCTTGTTCTTTGGCTTGTACTGTAGCAAAAAGAAAAGCGTGTTTGCTGGTTTGGGGTGGCAAAAAAGTCTGGAATAATGTTTGTCCCTTACTCTTTTCATTCGACAACAGACTCTAAAGAGGTACTAGCTCCCTCCCCCCATCCCCCACCCCCCCGCCACATAGAGAAATCAGCACTGGGCCTTGGTCTCCAGAAGGCACACGTTCTGCATCAGAACGAGGACTCAGCCTGAGTGTCCTGACGAGTGTCCCCAAAACCGCAGGCTACGCACTATCACCCTGAAATCGATGGAGTCTTCTTGTTTTTAATGTTCACTTCTTACCCAGGTAACGTGAAGAAGCCACTAGAGCAACGCGTGTTTTGCAGGATTAGTGAATCACTGAATAGCTTGAGTCTGAAGATCTAAGTTATAAGTTGGTTTAAAATGTTTTTCTGACCCTTTTGAAAGAGTTAACTACAACACTTCTCGTTGCTGGGTGAGAAATACTACTTTATATACAGTTTTGGTTTTCTATTTGCAGATATGATTGTTGTATTACACCAAAAAAAGTATTTTTATGTTTATAAAGTGTAATTTTTAGGTTCACTTCGAATATATTTTATTTAATAAGTTAAAATTCCTTTGGCACACTATTAAATGCAGAAACTCCTTTTTAAAAAAGAACTCCCTTCTCTTGGACATTTAATGTTCCCGGTCTCCGCTTCCCGTCTACAGACGCGCGCTGGGGAAGCCGCTGCCCACGCACCCGGCAAACGCCTTCGCCTCCTCCCCCCACGGGGCTGATCGCGACCCCAGGGGCCTGGCACCGGGCTTCTGAGCTTGCAGTCACCTTGAATGTATGAGAACTGAAATAAAATCAAAACCTTATTTTTGTACAGTTTCGAAGTTTATACTCAGAACCAACCACCTCCTGGCTGCGTGGAGAGCTGTTCGTGTGCGACCCTCCTTTACCCTGCTTGGTGGGTGCAGTATTTTTGCATCTGTGGGACCTACTTTTTCGTTCAGTAGTTTGAATTATATATAAACTGTACAATCTGTAAAGTTTTTATAGAATAAATATTCAGCTGTGAAAACTGGTTAAATAAAGCTAATATTTCTTAACACATTTGAACTGCCTCTCTGGTAATGGTTCACTTCTCAAGCTTCTCGGGGGACCTGCGATCTTTCTGTGAAGTGCGGGGGCAGGCGACCGTGACACTCACAGCAGCACCTCCACGTGCTTGTGGTTCTGGGTGGGCTTGGTGCCCCCGGAGACGGAGCGCCAGGTCCCGGGGGCTCTTTCTGACACTGTTGTCTGAGGGTGCGGCCATCCTCCAGCTGTTTGCCCAGAAAGCTCGGACGCCGCCGGTCAGGTGGACACCCTCCTTGTCTTTGACATTCTCAGCAGGGTCATGGGGCTCGACCTTGACCGTGAGGGTCTTCGGGGTCTTCGCAGCGATTTGCATCTCTGCGTCTGCTGGGTGCCGCCTGGCTGAAAAGCAAGCCAGTGTGACGCCCTTGACGTTCCCACGGTGCAGCGAGCCCGGTGGGAAGCGCAGCCTCGTGTGGGTAGAAGTCAAGTTCAGCTTGGAAGAGAACGCGGCAGGAACTCCCAAGTGCTAAAAACCTGTTTATAAGGATTTCTCGTAAGGAGTGGATTCTTGCACAAAATCGTGGAAATAAAGATACATAGCAGTTACATTGCACTCAGGAATGTTCCAGATAGTGAAACGGTGGAAACAGCATAATGTTCATCAGGAGGGTTTGGATTAAATAACCAGGCTGTAGCCGTACAGTGGAACGCCCAAGTGGGGAAAAAGGATGAAACGTATAAAATCTTAGGTGGAAAAAGCATGTTAGGGAGCAGTGTGTCAAAAACACGCAGTGTGCGTGTCTAAAAGATCAGAAAGATTGGCACAAACATTCTCTTCTGACAAGTCCGTCCCGTCCCCGTCTTGCTTCTCGGCTCTGGGGATGAGATACTACTCGGCCCCTGGGAAGTCGAGGCAGAGCCAGAGGTGGGCACCGCTGCCCACTTAGCGTGTCGCCGAGGCGGGCCCCTCCTTGTCCCCGATGCCTCCCCTGTGGTAAGTGACAGCAGCCAGCCTTGCACTGCCGTGAGCGCCAACACCCTTCTGAACACGGAGCAGTGCGTGGTTTTTCCTGATGCCCTGTTCAGAGAATGTTCATCAACGCTACGTTGTCTGTAATCGTTGAAATGAGAGCAATCCCAGAACTCTCTTGGTCCGGACTTTATGACACTCGGCAAGACAACTCGTGAAGGCTGAAATCGGAAGAGCCGGGACGTGGAAGATCTTTGAGGAAGTTCCATGCCCTCGATGTAGGTGGAGCGAAGTGCATGGGGGGCACCTGGCTTCTCGGCCCCTGGGACTTGGTCAAGAGTGAACAGGGGTTCGCTTGGGGTTACCCCAAGTCTCCTGGTAAAATGAGCCCTGAGGGTCAAGTGCGGGGCCACCCTTCCTTTGGCCGCATCACAGGCTCTGTCCCACCCATGCGTGACCTCGTCACGTAACGAGAATGAACACATTACACCAAGGAAGGGAATTGTGCGTGTGTTGTGGAAGAATTGGGACCTATCAAATAGTGGCCCGTGAGAGGGACACCCACCATCAGTATTTCAAAGACAGACCTAAGACTTCAGAGCTATAGTATATCCTGAGATGACTAACATTGTTTAATGCAGGCATTTATGGAAATAAAAGCTAAGGTCTAGTGAGTTGTAACATTCCTATTTTCCTAAACTTGACATCGTATTCTAAAACTAGGAGTTGTCTATATTGATAACACCTATATGAAACACTGGAAAAGAGAATGAGGCACGGGTTCTAAATACAAGAAAATGGAACCCGCAGACAACAGTACAAACTGTAGACCTAACACATGGACAACCCCCTGCCCAGCAGGACACGTCCTTCCCATTCCTCTCAAGTGCACATGGGACATTCTCCAGGATGGACCGTACGTTAGGCAGCAGAACAAGTCTCAGTCAATTTAAAAGGATTGAAATTATACAAAGTATGTCCTTCAACTATAGCAGAATGAAATTAGATATCTGTAACAGAAGTTTGGGAAACTTAAAAATACAGTAATTTCACACCACATGTCTAAAAGAAATTAGAAAATATTGAGAGGTGAATGAAAGCGAAGAAAAAGCATTAAATAACAAAACACCTATTTTTTTAAACTAGAAAAGTAAATACATACGAAGTCAATAACCTCACTAAAAGAACTGGACAAAGAAGAGCAACTGAACCCACAGCAAACAGAAAGAAGTTGTAGCAGAAATAAGTGAAATGGTTAGAAAAATGGAAAATCAAGCAAAAGTTGGTTCTTTGAAAAGATTAACTGGACTCGCCCAGGAAAAAGGAATTCTCAAATAACTAAAATCAGAAGTGAAGAGAGTACTGCCAACCTTACAGAAATAAAAAGGGTTATAAGAGAAACCCGTGTAGATAAACTACACGAGATGAACTGACTTAAGAAATAAAAACCTGAACACCTACAAGTACAGAGAATCAGTCATTACAGCCGGCACAGGATGGCTTCCCTCGTGATTCTACCAAGTGCATAGCCCCTCCAGCCCCGACTTAACATTTGGGGACTTAACCTCCCCAGAAGATGTTTAAATTTGTCTCAAATACATGGTGTGGACACTGACTTCATTTAAATGCGATATCTCGGAAAGTATATCCTCCACATTCGCAAAATTTTGATGGATGAGGCAAGTGGATGTAAGCCAAACGTAGAAATGCTGCTGGGAGAGAAAATAGGGTCTATATACGGTACACAAGTCGCTGCTGGGAGAGAAAATAGGGTCCGTACATGTGTACATTGAAAGGGCTGAGGGGTTAAGAAGAAATCGGTACAGTCCTTCACGAATGCTTCCACAAGACAAGAGGAAGTAACGGTTTTTAACCTGTTTGATGAGGCCAATATTATCCTACTACCAAGACCACTGAAAAACATCACAAGAAAAGAAAACGATAGATCAATATCCTTGATTGATAGGCAGAAATCCTCAACAAAATAATCCGGCACCATTTAAAAATACTGCACCGTGACAAAATGGGATTTTATTCCAGGAATAAAAGTTCGGCTCAACATAAAAATCAACATAATATATACCATGTTGATACAAATAAAGGATAAACCCACGTGATCACTTCAGTAAGTGCAGGAAAAGCATTTGAAAAACCCAACAGCCATCACAATAAAAACAGAAAAGAATGTCCTCAACGTGACAGTTAATAGCGTATGATTGACCGTATTCCCTGTGCTGTACTTTACGTCCCCGTGACTGTTCTGTGACTGCCAATTTGTACTTCTTCAGCCCCTCCCCTATGTACCCTGCCCCCCGACCCTCCCATCCGTCACCCCGATAAATCGAGTCCCCGGGGGTCTGACACCATGCACAGTTATTACAGCATTGCTGACTATATTCCCTCTGCTGTGCCCTCCATCAGGGCTGGGCAATACGTCAATCATGGCCAAGCAGCCTTGGGGTGACGGCCTGAATAATAAACAGTGGACCAGGGACACTTGGAGAAGTCACCCTTGCCCTGAAAAAGTCTGCGCAGACCTGCTCTACACCCCACAACTCCTGTGTAACAGCCCATTCGTCCTTTATTTCTTCCCTTCATTCATCCCCTGACCCCTTCCCTTCTGGGCCATCATCAAAATGTCCTCTGTGTCTAAGAGTTTGTTTCTCTTTTGTCCATTTTGTTCTGTAGGTTCCACACATCAGCGAAATCACGTGGCCTGTGTCTCTAACTCCACTCAGCACAATACCCTGCAGGTCCATTCGTGCTGCTGCCGTTTTTAGTCCATTTACATTTCAAGTCATTGTTGGCAGATACATCGTTTGCCATTTTGTTACATTTAGTCTTCATCTCCATAATTGTAGTCTTCAGGGAAGCCCGGGATGGCTCAGTGGGTTAAGCGCTCACTTTGCAGCCCCGGGGACTGAGGATCGAATCCTGGCCCCGGCCCATGTGGACCCATATGCTGAACTGGGGAGTGCCCCCACTTCAGTTCTCACCGGGCTGAGACTCCAGCCCAGTCCCTGCCCTGTGCAGCCCCGCGCCCACCTGTGGAATGAAACTATGCGGAAAAACCAATGATGTGCAACTATGGAGACTGTTCTGGGCCCTCCCCCTTCTCTGTGTCTCTGTCTCTGTATATCTCTCTCTCTCTCTTGAAAACAATAAAAATAAATGTTTAAAATAATTGTAGTCTTTTATTTCTGACTGTTCTTTTTATGTTCTTACCTCCATGTTGTGTCCTGTCTCTGTGCTGAAGTTCACCCTGAGATTACGGAGCATCCTCACAGCACGTGTTTGGACTCTGCATCTGGCAGATGGTTTGTCTCCACTTGTTTAGCTCTTTCCTGGAGTTTCCTCCTGTTCCCTTATTTGGGACGTGTTTCTTTGTCTCCCCGTGGGGCTGCCTCCCTGTGTCTGTGTATCAGGTGGGGCTGCGGTGTCTCCTGGTCTTAGTAGGGTGGCCGTATGCAGTACATGTCTAATGGGGCTCCATAGCGCAGTCTCCCTGGTCATCTGAGCCGGGTGCTCCAGGTGTGTCCCGTGTGTGGGTTGTGCCCCCTCCTGTGGTAGGTGAGCCTTGGCTGCTGTTTGCACATCAGTGAGAGGGACTGGCCCTCAGGCTGAGTGGCTGTGAGGATGGGGGTGATGACAGTGGAGGAGCTGGGGTGCAGGGCTGACCCTGCAGGGCAGGGTTCACGTTAGCCGGGCTCTGGGGCCGCCCAGTGTTCCCTTCGGGTTGTCCTGGAGGTGTCTGGGTAATACTCCTGCTTGCTCTAAAGCTGGCCACCAGGCATGCCAGCCCTGGGGCCTCCTGGGAGGGGACATGCTGCAGACCAAGTTTAGCCACAGCCTGTGCCCTGCCCAAGGCCACCTGGCGTGAGCCACAAAGCAACCTGCAGACGCAAGCCACGAACCGGGCCCAGCTGCTGCTAGCACCAGGCGTAGGGCTGCTCAGCCCCAGGTACGGGACACGCAGAAGCCAGGGGCCGCTTGTTTGCATTTTGTGAACCTCTGACAAATTTTAAGGAAGTCTGCAGCACTGGAAGTGGCTTGGGTGTGGGCTCGAAAGTCAGGTGGGGCGGGGTCTCAGGCAATCAGTAGGGTGAGGCCAGTGAACATTGTCAGCTGGGTTGACGAAGACTCAGATATTGCAGCCGCCTGGGCCTGCACGCAGGGAGGGGGCGGGCTCAGCAAAAAAACACCGGCTGGGAGGCAGCTGCCCCTCCAGCCCTCGTCCTGAAGTCGCACAGCTCAGTTCCTCCCTGTGCGTCCCCAGTGCTGGAACCCAGAGCACGCAAGTCCATCAGCAGGTCAGTCCGTGCATGGGCCCTTTAAGAGCAGCGCCTGGGACTCCAGCCTCCTTTTGTGTCACTCAAAGTCTCCACTGGTTTTCATACCAGAAGTTGGGGGGACTTTCCTCCCTGGCTCTGGAGCCCTGGGCTGGGGAGCCTGGTGTGGGGTTGGGACCCCTTACTCCTGGGGGGGCGGGGGCCTCTGCAGCTGAGCACTCCTGATTTTTAATGGTCACACGTGGCTGTGGGGCCAGCCTGTTCCGTGTCCCTCCCCTCCTGCCCGTCTCGAGGTGGCTGCTTCTGTGTGTCCCTAGTTGTAGGACGTGAGTTCAGCTACACAGGTGGAGCTCAGCGCTGGTGGTTCTGTAGATGAGCTGTGATCGGTCCTGAGAGGAGGCGAGCGCGGCGTTTACCTGCTCGCCATCTTGGCTGGACAGTCTGAGAAACTCACTTTTCAGGCCACCTGGTGGCTTCTAGTGGAGGCTGAGCACCTCCTACAGGCAGCAGGTCAGCAGCTCAACACCCCGCCTCCCGAAACACCTCTTCCCGGACCTGAGGCATGTTTTGGGTGAAAGTGAAGATAATCTGTGGATTTTTACACTCTGCTGTCAGTTTGTGTTCGGAGCTGGGAGTCACCACTGGCTGGAGAGCGTCATCGCCCTAGAGCTTTGAGTCTCCTGCGGTGAGAAACGATTACGTGTGATTGTTGTTCTGTGAAGCTGTGGGATTGTCACCATCCCATCAGACCTGCGCTGGGGACTCTCATGAGTACGTCTTCCCCTGAGTGTTTACTGACACCTCCCCTCACTCCTGCTCCGGTTGGAAGGAGGAGCGAAGAAGAGCTGTGGCCAGTGAGGAGGAGGGGACTCCTCATGAGACCTGCAGAGTTTTTAGAAAGATTTATCTTATTGTTTGAGAGAAGGTGAGAGGGTGGCACGGGTGGGTTTGCAAAACTCCTTAGGAGACAGGCACAGGTTACTTCAACAGGACACACACACAGAGACTAGCCCGAAAGGACAAGGTCAAGACATCGGATAACAGGACAATTAAGAATCCTCCCCTCCCCCCGGGTTTTGTTAAGATATAATTGACATGTAACATAGTATACATTTAAGGTGTATACACACACACACACACAATATATATGCATCGCAAAATGACTTCCAAAATGAAGTTATTTAACATCACCTCACATCGTTACAAATTGTTTTCCGTGTGACGAGAAGATCTAAGATCTACTCTTAGTGGCATCAAGTACACAATAGAGTCGTTACTGCCGTCACCATGCTGTCCGTTACACCCCAGAACTTACTCATCTTACGACAGGGTGGCTCTGTTGGACCCCTGCCCTCCATTCTCCGCCCCCCACCTCTGCTGACCACCAGCCTCTTCTCTGTTCCTGTTCGCTTTTGAAAATACATTTTTATTTATTTATTTTTGACAGAGAGATATACAGACAGAGACGGAGAGAGAACTGAATTGGGGGAGCTCCCAGTTCAGCATATGGTTCTGCACAGGCCGGGCCTGGGATTCGATCCTCGGTCCCCCGGGCTGCAAAGTGAGCGCTTAACCCACTGAGACATCCCGGCTTCCCCCCTGTTCGCTTTTGTATCCCACGTAACCGCTCTCGTCTCGTCTGACTTGGTAGAATGACTTCAAGTTCTGTCCTCGTCACAAATGGCAGGGTTCCCTTTTCTATGGCTGGACAATCCTCCGTTGTGTGTGTGTGTGTGTGTGTGACACACGTCTCACATCTCCTTCACCCACATTGCGTCCGTGGGTTGACCGCTGTGAGTACCGCCGCAGGGAACACGGGGGTGCAGACATCTCTTCAGGACAGTGATGTTCCCTTCAGCTCTGCACCCCGAGGTGGCTCTTCTACATGCAAATGTTTGAAGCCCTGCGTGCTGTTTCCCGCAGTGGCCGCACCGTCTGCGCTTCCTTTTCCGTATGTGCTCACCGGCGCTTAGGTGCTTTTGGAAATAGCCATTCCGACAGGTGCGAGCTAAGTCGAATTGTGGTTTTGATTCGCGTTTTCTGATGGTTAGTGATGATGAGCATGTTTTCATGGGCCTGTCGGCCGTTGGAATGTCTGCTCTGGAGAAAAAGGTCTAGTCGGGCCCTTTATCCATGTTTAAAGTAGGCGATTTGAGTGTTTTTTGCTATGGACTTGTATGAGTTCTTTATATAGTTTGGATATGAACCCCCTCTTATCAGGTGTGTGGTTTGCAGGTATTTTCTCCCGTTTTGTAGGTTGCCTTTTCACTTTGTTGATTATTTTACTGTGCAGAAGCTTTTTAGTGGTAAAATTGTTTTCATTAATGAGAGGGAAATGATGAAACACAGATGGAGGAATATACTTGTAATATAGCTAAAGAACTCATGTCCACAGTATGTAAAGAATTTTTACAAAGTAATTTTAAAAGGCTGATAACCCAGTTGAAATAAAGGCCTTAAGAGATGAATAGCTGAAAACGGATGATGGGAATGGATACGTAACAATGGGAATATAATTAACACCATGAGTTGTAAAAATTGTAAACTTGATAAATTTTTTAAAAGACTTATTTTTTATTGTTTGAGAGGTGAGAGGTAAGAGAGAGAAGGGGGAGGGCCCAGAGCAGCCTCCATGGTTGTGCATCATTGGTTGTGACCTGGTTTCATTCCACACAGGTGGACGTGGGGCCGCGTGTGAGTGGGGGCCTCCCGCCTGGCTGGTGACCAGTTGTGGTTTGTACAGACCGGGGTTGGGATTCGATCTCTGGACCTTGTGGCTGCCCGACAAGTGCTCAGCTTGCTGAGCGATCCTGGCCTCCCCAAACGTGGTAAACTTTTTAAAATGGTAAATTATATGCTGTGGATGTGTTAGCACAACCAAGAGCCTAATAATTAAGAACGAAGAGACATGTCACCAAACCATAAAGGAAGGAAGGACATCCCAGTGGCCAACAGGCACGTAAATACCGCCCGCCCTCCGAAGCCATCAGACAAATTGAGGCTGGAACGTGGAACCCAGAGCGAGGGGCTGACGTCTGCAGGTGCGTCTCCGGGGGCCCTTGTAGAGTGAGGCCCTGCGCTGGGACTCCATCGGTCGTGTTGGCGACAGCGAGCCGGCAGGGAAAGGGTGTCTGTGAAGCGCGACCCGCAGAGCTCGCTGTCTGGTCGGTGGAGGCTGAAGGGCAGAGCTCAGTAACGACTCCTGGCTCCCTCGTTGGAGGCACTGGAAACGGAGGTTGGCAGAGACTCGTCCAGGTGGAGGGGACACACCCACAGAGGGACGGGGGTCCCAGGACCCCGGTGTGCGGAACCACACTGGCTGCTGACCCTCATCTCGTGCACGGAGTACAAGTTCCTCGAGGCAAGAACACGGAGCCTGGGAAGCTTCCAAACCTGACCCCTCTGGACGCCCACTCCTGGGGCACAGTGACACTCGGGGACCCCTCTGGACGCCCACCCCCTGGGGCACGGTGACACTCGGGGACCCTTCTGGACGCCCACCCCCTGGGGCACGGTGACTCGCCCGCGTGGCTGCCTCCGGGGAGCCCCGGGGTCGTTGTCACCATGACTCCCTGGAACAGGAAAGTTAACTTCGTGAATGTAAATCAGGGGTCTCCAAACTACCACCCGTGGGCCGGATGCGGCCCGCAAGGCCCCCGGCCCGTGGAGACCTTTTTATCTGAATAAAATAATACTAAATAAATAACTAAAAACAACATCTGTGTTTTGATTCTTGTTTATTTGGACCTCGAGTGTGTAGTCGGCCCCCAAACTGCTGTTTGATAGTTAATGCGGCCCGCGGGCTGACAAGTTTGGAGATCCCTGATGTAAAGTGTCTTGAGCCATCCAACCCCCAGGGGCTCAGAGGAGCAGTTGGCTGCCAGGCGCCGAGGGGACAGGATGGGAGCGTGTGTCCTGAGGAGAAAGTTCCGGAGGGCGGGTGGTGATGGCTGCCCACCATGTGACCGCGCTGTGCACGGACAAGTGGTTACGACGCTGCCTTCTGTTGTAGGTCGTATTTTACCATAATGTAAAAGAACTGACATGTTCAAAGGTTGCTCTAGAATTTGTTCTATTTGAATATGGGAGACAGCATATTTCCAATGCACTTGATGAGCAGAATGTTGGTTAAAAAAGAAAAAAGTCAGCAGACGCGCTGGGGCCCGTGTGCAAGGACCGCAGCCCAGCCTCTCCGGAGCAGGGACGTTAGGAGAGTGTAGCTGGCAAAGCGCTTTTTGACAAATAATTCAGTGCAACCGCCAATGAGGGAGGAGCCTGGTCCGTATTGTCTGCGCTTCCTGTGCTTTGCTTTTTCACGCACGGAACTGCGCGTCTCAGGTGGACGGCTGAGCGTCAGGGGTGCCCCTGCCTGGGGCGCTCGGGGCTCAGACCCAGGCCAGCGAACCCCCTGGGAAGCTGAGAAGGCTCTCGCTGTCCCTTCGTGCCCAGGGTCTCCTTCCCGTCCAGGACGCAGGCCCAGCTCCCTCTGCGTGCTCACCGCAGAGGTCCGGGGACCTTCCGAGTATGAAGCTACACATTCAGCACCACCACCTACTGTCGCTGCTGCTGGAATTCCAGGAAGTCCTGCGTGAAAACAGCTGCAAACGGAACGGCTCGGCCAACTGCGGCTGGTTATTTCCCGGCTGTCTCTGGCGTTGGCAGGAAGCCTGACATCTGCTCCCAGATCCCAGAGGAACCGTGGGAAGCGGCGGGCTGGTGTGGGCTCAGCAGCCGCAGCCCGGCCCGCCTGGACCCCGCTCCCTGCCTCCCCTGTGGCTGAGTCTACAGCCAGCCTGAGGCCACAGGAAGCGGTGGACGGGGCAGCTCGTGGGAGCGGGGCAGCCTGATGCCTCATTCTCGGAGGCAGTTACGGCATCTGGTTCTGGGGTTCTGGGGAGCAAGGGTCCCCCCCCAGGCACACCAGAAACATCTGCGTTACATCCCCGCGTGCGTCCGCAGACGACCTCAGGTGCTGGGTCTTGGGGGGAACGGACTCTGGACCCAAATCGAGTACGTGAGTGGACAGAGTGCCTCTCTGGGAGCCCCATCCCTGCGGCTCCCAAGACCGGTCTCTACATAAAACCCTGGCTCCTTCCGATCTGTGTTCTTTGCTTGTCACCTCCGCTGGTGGCAGGGCCACAGCTGCAGTGGGAAGTCCAGAGGCTACTGGTCAGGTGGTTGGGAGGGATCAGGTCCCCTCAGCTGGCCGTCTTGGGTGTAAGCGCACTTGTACCCATTTGCCAGCTGCTGTCATGGGGTCACGCATTTCCTTGAACGGGCCTTGGGCTTATGCCAAGAGGCGACGAGCCATCTGCTGGATTTTAGGAAAGGAGAGGGAAGAGGATTCATTCACTTCCCTCCCTCTCAGCCTCCTGAGCTCAGTGCAAAAGCCAGAAGGTGTACAAACATCCCGAAGTGCAGCAGCCGTCCCGGTGAAGGTGGGCGTGCTACCGCTGGTAAGTCAAGGTCATTTCGAATGGCGTCCCTTCCTCCCTCGTGTGCGTTATACGTCTATTCTCAACACACGTGAGGCTGCTTCCCCGCAGCTTCTTCAGGGGCGTGGGCCGTCCCGGCCAGGTCTTGCCAACACCGTGCACACGGGGGCAGCTGCAAGTGCATTTCCAGGCAGGGGAGGAAGTCAGTCACTTCCCTCCCAAAGAATCAAGGCTCCCTAATGGCCAAAGTCAAGGGCAGCACCGGGAAGGAGCAGGTAGGACATCTCCCCGGGATCCAGGATGGGGGGCGAGCGCTCCCCTCTCCCCCACCATCGGCTGCTGAGGGCTGGAGCTGCCCCCTCCGGAGCCGAGCCCAGCCTCCCACCCGTTGAGGGGCCCTAATCTGAAGCTCTGATCCCTAACACCCCTAAGGGCCTTTCTCCACAGTATCAACCTGCAAGAGCTGCTGTAACAAATACGGCAGACGGGGCGGCTTACACAGAAGCGCCCCTTAGAAGTCTGGAGGACAGCAGTTCCCGCTCAGGGTGTCAGCAGGCCGGGTTTCCTCTGAGCTCCCTCCAGTTGGCTGATAGACAGTCACCTTCTCCCTGTGCCTGTACCTCGTCTTCCCTCTGTGTGCATCTGTGTCCTAACTTCCTTTTCTCACCTACCTCCTCACCCCCTCCCATCTGGCAACCATCAACTTCTTCTCTGTATTTATAGATGTTTGTTTTGTTTAGAGTCCACATACAAGTGGAATCACATGGTGACTGTCTTTCTGACTCATCTCACTTAGTATAATGGCCTCCAGGTCCATCCGTGTTGTCACAAGTGGCGAGTTTTCCTTTTTCATGGCCGAGTAATATTCCATTGTATGCACGTGCCACATCTTGACCCACTCACCTGTCAACACTTCCATAGTTGGCTACTGTACATGTTGTCATGAGCATAAGGGTACATGATGTCTTTTCAAATTAGTTTTCTTCAGATAAACACCCCCAAGTGGTACTGATGTGTATACTAGCCATTTTTAACTTTTTGAGGAACGTCCAGTTTTCCATAATGGCTGCGCCAATTTGCAATCCCACTAACAGTGCACAAGGGTTCTCCGCTTTCACATCCTCACCAACTAGTAACTTGTTGACTTGGTAACAGCCATTCTGACAGGTGTGAGGTGGTGTCTGATTGTGGTTCTGATTTGCATTTCCCTGACAATTAGTGATGACCAAGTGACTTTCTAATTTCCCTTTAGATTTATTCTTTGCCTTGTTAGTTTCCAATTACGAGGGCAGGCTGATCAATTTTGCCTCCACTTAAATAGAGAATGAACAGGAAAAGGTATTTTAAGGAAATAAACGTATCTACATCATTCATTTTTCTACAAAATCACCGCACACGTCAGTACACTTTGGCCCATGAAGCGCTGGACCTTCACGCATTCCGGGGAGTTCTGGGTGCTGCTGGACGTCGCAAGGAGCCGGGTCTGGGCTGCACGGGGAACGCGGCCGCGCTGACAAGTCCAGGCGCCGAGTCGCATCTCTCGTGGCTGCACTTGTGTGAGGCCTGGCGTGGTCGTGCGGGTTTCGTTCTCATTCCACTCCGTTTGCCTCTTCTGCTTAATGCACTGAGCTTCAATGTAACGTTCAGAGGTTATTGTCTCTTTTTCAAGAAAAGAACGTGCTCAGAATTCCAAAACTCAGCCACTCGACCGACCCGGCCGAGGCCCGAGTGTGGAATGATTTTGGCTGAGCTGATCCCTTAGGGCATAGTCCACGGACGGCCTTTTGTTCTTGGGGGTCAGGATGATGGACCCACATTTCATCCCCTGGAACGATCTTGAAGAAGCCCTCACCTTCTTGTTCCCAAATTTCAAAAACATTAGAGAAAATTGTTGGCTGTTAATGATTCAGTAACATCACGCCGCTTGAAGCGAACGTCTGAACACCCCATTTCCACGTGTGCTGGGTGACATGGAAGCGTCTGTGTGACCATCAGGGACGGTAGAGGGGAGACACCGCGTGACTGCACAGAACCGGTGATGTCCAGACGTGTCTCACGTAACAAAACAACACAGCGCAGGCAGCATGCATCGGCCTACCCTCACATTTGGGGATTTTCATAAACGTTTCTGTTAACTGATCTCTAATTTAATTCCAATGTGGCTAAAAATACATTGTGTGAATACTTTCAAATTTATTGAGATTTTTTAACGGGCCGTCACGTGGTCTACCTTCATCAGTGGTCCATGTGGCACCTGAGAAAAACGGGTGTCCTGCCGTGGGAAGGTGGGGGATCCCACAGATGCCAATTAGGTTAAAGGGGTTAATATTGCTGTTCAAGTTTGGCTGTACTTTTGCTCATTTTCTGCAAGTTGGTCTAGGCATTACAGGCATTGAAATTGCTGATGATTGTGTATCTATTTCTCTTTGCAGTTCTATTAGTTTTTGCTCTATGTTTTGAAGCTTTGGGATTAGGTGCGAACACATGTAGAAATAACCTTTACTCCCTGTTGATGTCCTTCGCTCTGAAACCTGCTGTCACTAGACACCCTCCAGCTTTCTCGACTCATGTTAACACTGCACTCGTACACCCTTTTCTGTCCTTTTACCTTCAACTTATTTGTATCTTTAGAGTACATTTCTTAAAGGCAGAATGTAGCGGGGACTTTTAAAAACATTCCATCTGACACTCTCTGCCTCTAAATTTAACACACAGTCTTCAGATGTCCCCTCTGATCTGACCAAACTCACACTTCGGAACCAGTTTGGAACCCGCTGACCTAAGGTCAAGTCTCAGCTCCACAAGCAGTGACCACAACAGCTTCTTTCTACTCCGTTCCTGTTTCCTCCCAGCACTGAGGTGAGAAATAAATGAGGTGACGTAGGAACCACGCTTAGAGCAGGGACTTGCTCTGCTAAGGACGAGAAGAGCGTATCTTTATTATTTATTTTTATTGTTTTTGACAGAGAGAGAGAGAGATACAGAGACAGAGAGCAGGGGGAGGGCCCAGAACAGTCTCCATAGTTGCACATCATTGGTTTTTCCACATAGTTTCATTCCACAGGTGGGCGCGGGGCTGCACAGGGCAGGAACTGAGCTGGGGTCTCGCCCTGGTGAGAACTGAACTGCGGGCACTCCCCAGCTCAGCATATGGGTCCACACGGGCCAGGGCCGGGATTCGATCCTCAGTCCCCAGGGCTGCAAAGTGAGTGCTTAACCCGCTGAGCCATCCCGGCTTCCCAAAGGAGAGCGCATCTTATTATGGGAAAAAGCTGTAGCCATGTATCTGATAGCAGCACGTGGCTCACTCACCGGCCCCAGAACCCCTGGTCCACCTTCCCGTGAGGTGACCCAGCCCCCGGTGCTTAGGTTGAGAGATGGGGAGACGTGACCCCCAAGCTGCTCCCTGGAGGATAGGAGGGAGCTAACGGACACTCCTCTAAGGTGCGTTGTCACCACTCCAGCCCGTGTGAACAGTCCTTTCACCAGGAAGACCTCTGGCAGCAGGAACGCACAGCAGTGTGACCACAGAGTTCGCATTTCTTAGGGGGGACAGTCGTCGTTTGCCCCCACAGCCATCTGGAGCCAGTAGTCCTGATTACTAAACATCACGAAGTTGTACAGATGTTCTCCTCCTTTCCGAAACCCGTGCTCATTCTCTCTCCAGGAAACCGGGCTGTCCGCAAAGCCCTGGACCGACAGCGTCACCCACGGAGCCAACTTGGGTTCGTCGAAGTAGTGGCTGGAAAAGAAAGCAGCTTCTTAGCCAACAGCAAGTGTTAGAGGGTCAGATCTACTCCACCGATTTGGGACAAGCGATACTTTTGATGTTCCAAGGACCCTTACACCTCAGCTTTTCATAAAAACCAGGAGATGCAAATTAAATTCCTGATGCTATACTGTAAATTCAGTAGAGGTTAACCCATCTACAACACAGAAAACAACCTGAGCATTTCCTACCCTCACTGTGGAAGATCGTGAAAGATTCAAAGAACAACCCCACCCAACGGAGTGTGTAAGACTCCCGTTAACAGTGCTGACTTCAGAGTCGCCGTTGACTAAAACTCTGCAGAATAATTTCTCAGATTAAAGAAAAAAAAAAATTCAACCTTCTTCCTGAGGAAAATCAAAGTATAAACTAATACCTATGAGAAAGAATGCTGGGGTTAGAAAGGCAAACCCCCAAGATATCAATCTTAAGACATTTCGAAAGGGAAGGAAGTCTGAGAAAACACTGTTCTTGCTTCGTAGCTTTTTCAACATGGTATTTCAGTTGCCTGACACGAGATACAACTTAGCATTTTATTTCTATAATCCCTCCCAACAGAGAAGACTCCTGCTATCTGACACAATCCTCGGCCCGTTACGGATGCCCAGGGACTGACAGGCTGTCCGAGTTGGGACAGGCCTGAGCCAGGCTTTGGATTCACACGGTCAGCTCCCTTTCGTGACCACTTTCAAAACGGAACCTTCTGCAGAACTCCGATATTTAAAAGAGGTTGTCACGCCCTCCAGGGAGTCCTGCTGCTTTCTCAAGTGACACTGTCCATTCAAGTGCACCAACATGGTCCCGGGGAGCAAGGACACTCACGAGCAGGGGACAATCAAGCAGCACAGGGAGGCTCTGCTCTTTGCCTTCCCACAGGGACAAGTGTGTGGCCATGGAATTCTGTCACCAAGGACAACTATGTCGTCTAATGTGATGCTGCTACTGCATTGTGCGCCCAAGCCAAGAAAAACCAGGGAAACAAGAGGCGCCCGTGGAGTGTGGAACAGTAGCAGCGTCCCTAACACGTCACCATGGCCCCGACAAGACAGCCTAAGGCGCGCTCACCGCAGCCGCTCCAGCAGGACACCAATCTTCTCGGGGAGGATGAGCCCAGTGATCGTACACAAACAGGCTTTGGTCACCACTGTGCTCGGCTGAGGGCAGCAGTAGGTTGATAGGAAGTTATCAGGCTTGTTATTCCTGCCGCGGGAAAAGAAGAGAACACACAGTCACACGAGGCCCGCCTGCATAGTCTGAAGCCACTACGGCAGCCCGGGGAGACGCCGGGGCTGCGTACGCACATCTCCGCGTCACTGAAGACGGCGCCCAGCCAGGCGAGCAGCTCGGCCGCGCTGCACGACACCCCGGGCTGTCCCCGGAGCTCACTGCTCTGCAGCACCGGGCACTGCAGGTCCAGCACCGTGCGCACCGCTACTTTTGGCTGATGCTCCCGAATTTGGTACTTGGAGAAGTAGGACATCATCGCTGACTCTTCCGCACCTGAAAACAAACCACATAAGGCCGTCTGATGATCGCAGACAAGTGCCGAGAATCCCCAAAACTGGCCCATCTCCTCAGACGCGGACCCAGAGTAGTTCCATCATCTGCCGTAAGAAAAGGCCGACTTACTAAATAACACCAAAAGCACTGCTTCTAGACAAACACAACGAGGGAGTTTACAGATAAAGGTGCGTGTCTGCACGATCTCTACACAGGAAACGGAACTGAACGATGACCATCTCGCTCAAGCGTGACTTTGAAAGCCCAGTGACCCAATGTCCCTGAGGATTTCCCAACAGCCTCGAGGACAGAAACCGCGGACCTCCTGGAGCAAGGCTAGGCCTGCTGACAGTCTGTCTAATGGAAACGACGCTTCCCTCCAGGGCACAGGTCAGCCGGCTCACTGTCCACTGTACCAGCTGCAGTGCCTCAAGCGCCAGGGTCCCCTTCCGTAACACAACCTGCCGTAGGTGCCGGCACCACCCGGTCCACCTGCAGGAACCGGGACTCGGCGACTGGGGGGCCCATGCCGACACTCTGACCTCCGACCCCGCTGTGAAAAACAAGTCTTCTGTTTCCGACCCAGAATCTGGTGTCTTCTGCCAGTGTCTGTGACACTGTGTGGCCTGACATTTCAGCTTGCAACCAGGCTAAGATCTCAGGCCCATCCTAGTTCCTGACAAGCTCTTAAAATAATCAGGGATCTTAGGGACACAGAGCCCCCGCAGAACCCAGGGCTCAGTCACCGTCTCTGCTCTCTGGAGACTCGACCACCAGTAGAAGCGGCACTGAAGAACTGCACATCCAGGACCCGTGCACACAAGTGGGGCACCAGGAGGGTCCTATGAGGGTAGAGAGGTGGGCATGGCTCTAAAAGAGGCCCAAATGCTTCGCTCTTCTGCAAAAGAGACCGCTGAGCCCTCAGAACTGCGAAGATCTGATTATAATCTGGCGATGTGCCAAACACACGAGGCTGTCCAGAAAACCCAGCCATGAAAGCCTCTGTTTTTCAGATGACACACTGGATACTTTCCGGACAGCCCCTGCACACACTTCTAAAGGAGCAAGGCACGTGGCCGCTGGAAGATTAACACGTTTGGTGACCACAAAACTCTGAGTTAAGTTTAGTGTTCTAATCAATTAAAAACTGCAGCAAATTTCATCTCACCATCAGCGAGCGGTAGGCCTGATTATTACCGTGCAGCGATGAATAAGCAGTGTGTACAGAATTGTCATTGGTATTATTTTACAACAGTATGGCCAAGGTGTCTGAGATAAGCTGGAGAAACAAGGGGAGACAGATCAACGTGAGCTACTCTGTGGCCACTCTCAAAATTCCTGGATCTGGGGAAGCTGGGATGGCTCAGCGGGTTAAGTGCTAACTTTGCAACCCCAGAGCCCGAGAATCGAATCCTGGCTCTGGCCCATGCAGACCCATGTGCTGAGCTGGGGTGTGGCCCCCAGTTCGGTTCTTGCTGGGGCCTATGCGGGAGGCTCCCGGCCCAGCTCCTGCCCTGTGCAGCCCCGCACCCAGCTGTGGAGTGAAACTATATGGAAAACGAATGCTGCCAACTATGGAGACTGCTCTGGGCCTCCCCCTTCTCTCTGTCTGTCTCTCTGTCTGAAAACAATAAAAATAAATCTTTAAGATCCCTGGATCCACCAATAACGCAGGAGAAGGAGGCAGACAACAGCACACACAGATGACCCTAAGGTACAGTGCGCGGGCTGTCAGAGGCGCCAAAGCAGCTCCCTGAACGTTTACACCTATAGGTGCCTCACTTCCCTGACCAGAGGGATGAATCTCGATTCCATTCTCCATTACGCCCCTTTCATTAACAATTCGATTTCAAAATCACTGCGCTATTTCACAATTTATTCCACATACCTGCATGATGCCAAGCCAGAAGGAAGTCGAATTTCAATGGCTTCTTTTCTCTGAAGGACCAAGATATTCTCTCATACTTCTTAGAACCCGGGTTACAGGATAAGTCCACCAAATCAATGGAAACAACTTAAGAAAATGGAAAGAGCAACAAATATTTCATCCATCAATAAACAAAAAGTCGGCATCATGGAAAAAACGTTATTAAAGAAAATCAGAATTTTTGGAAACTTTATGAGCAGTAAAACTTATCTTGTTCTTGCCCTCCTTGGATTAGCAAAGCAAAACTGTGTCTTTCATGGGTCTTAGCATCGAGAACTCATAAAAGATGTCTTTACTCCCTATTTTCCAAGGTCAAAGACAAAGGGCAGAGGTCCTTGGGGGTCAGCTCTCACCACAGATGGGGCAGCCTTAACTGCTGATGCTCAAGCCTGACACCAGCAGACCCACATCCCTTCAATCATTAGTTTCTACCTGTGACCACAGAGATTTAGGACGATCGAAGGACATTCCTAAGAACAAGCTGTGCACTCCTACCGTGGGTTCATGACTTGGAATTTTTGACCCCCAACATAAACATCTCGGGGCCCATTCCAATTCTGTGACCTTTCTAAGCGCAGCCTCCAGCTGAAGAGAAAAAGGCTTAGCTTATCCGCTCCGAGGACCCGCCCAGAAGCTTCAAGACCAGAACCCCTACTACTTCCTGAACCAAGAGAACAGAGGCAATTCCAACATCTTTTAAAATTGCGACGAGAAGACTGCTACCTCGTTAGAAACTGATGGAGCAAGCATAATACGTACTGAATTTCATTATTTTTCTGCCAGAATACCGAGATGGACGGCCCTGAAGTCCAGTTTCTTCGTAAGTGTCTTTATCCAGCGATAAAATTAATTTCCCTATAAATGAAATAATAATTCTCCTAAGAGGTGTCAAAACTATGACTTACGTTCTCTGACTAAAAGTAAGCAAGGCGAATCGAGCAGTTATATGTCAGTGCAATAAATCACACACAAGGACCTAGTTGATAATACAAGGATATTACTTGTATGTACATACATCTTATATATAACAGAAGGGGGCTGCTTCTCCATTATAGAAAGATATACATAATAATGAAACTAGAAACTTATTGACATTTCTTCTGAGGAAGGAAGGAATAAGTCATTGTATACCTATCCTTCGGAATACCTTCAAGACAATAAAAATTGTAAATTAGAACTATAGGCACTGATGTGGCAAGACGTCTACGATACACAGCCCGGGAAAAGAGCAAATTGAGAAACAATGTAACGTGATGTAATTTATGTTAAGAAGCACCTTGAGCGTGTTTATAAATGCATAGCAATGTCTAGCAGCATGAACACGCATCTGTGCCCACCAGTTCCTTCCAAGAAGGGGAGTGAGTTTGGAGGCATGGGGATCGCAGTGGGGAATGTCACTTTATAATCTGTATAATCTGACCTTTTTGTACGCTCTGTTTCTTTTATAATTAAACAAGAGAGAGAAAAGGGAGTGCCGTTACCATTGGGCAGCAGGGCAACAGCGTTGTCTTCGTCGATGCTTGTGTTGTGGGTGAGCGCATAGCACGCACCTGTAAGACAAGGCCCAGAGGTGACGTGAAGAAGAGAAACCACACGCCTGCAGGATGGCAGTGGGTTCTTTTCACGTGGTGACGCATCTTCCGGCTCACTGCTGCAGCTCACTCAGTAACCTTCGGCCTGCCAGCGCTAACCTGGGGCAGGCCGAGCACAGGTATGAAGAGCTCGACCCGCTGCCCAAGACCCGCCTGTGTGAGCTGCCCGCCATCCGGTAGGGCAGGGACTCAGGATGGCGCACATGCGTCGGGGGGCACCGGCAGAGCGGCACAGAGCGGCACGCCAGGTGAGTGGACACGCCTGAGAGGCAGGCTCCAGGCTGAGGCTCAGTGCACCAGGAGCTTGTACGAAGAAGACGACTCAACCTCTCCAAACCTCCATTTCCTGCCCTGCACAATGGGGATCATGGGCCCGTGGCCTAGAGATGTTGCAAGGTTTGAGACCGGGTAAGATAAAGAGTACGTAGAAGTGCCTCCTACAGCCAGTGTCCACACTACTAACAAAGTAGTATCAAACTTCCAAGTTCCGGATGCCGCGGCTGAGCACCTGCCTCGCAATTGCGAGGTCCAGGGCTCCATTCCCATCCGGGACCCATGCAAACCCGCATGCTGAACTGTGGCGCAAATGGAAACCGCCGGGATGGCTTGGGGGTGAAGGTTCTCGCCTCCCATGCAGGAGGCCCTTGGCTCGATTCCCGCCCAACTCGGGCCCACACTCACCTGTGGAATGAAACCATGTCACAACTAATGATGTGCAACTATGGAGGCTGCTCTGGGCCCTGGGCCCTTCCCCTTCTCCACCCACCCCCCATCCCTACCCCCCCGCCTCACCTTCTCTCAAACAAAATACATCTTTGAAAAAGGAGAGGAATGATGTCGATGAGACCACAGATAAGTGTCCTGTCCAGCAACCTAAGCAGTTCCCGCCACACTGGAATGAGCGGCTACGAGCAGCTAGGATGCTTCAGAGCTCCATGGGAGAGGACAAACAGGGGTCCCAAACAAGGTAAGTGACCCTGGGGAAGCCGGGATGGCTCAGTGGGTTAAGGGCTCGCTTTGCTGCTCCAGGGACCGAGGATTGAATCCTGGCCCGTGTGGAACCACATGCTGAACTGGGGTGAGCCTCCCATGCGGGAGGCCCCCAGCCCAGTTCCTGCCCTGCGTGGCCCCCGCCCACCTGTGTGGAACTAAACCATGTTGAAAACGGATGATGTGCAACTATGGAGACGGCTCTGGGCCCTCCCCCTTCTCTCTGTCTCTGTCTCTGTCAAAACAAGTAAAAAAAAAAAGTGACCAGCAGCTTCCTTCCTTTATAAGGACAGTAACTTCTGCGGTGAGGGTTGGATCCCTAAACACTTTCCAAAATAGTTTCCAAGAGGAGGCTCCTAGTAAACAACTGGCATAAACCAATCCACCCAGCAGATATGAACGGCAACAAGGTGAACAGAGGAGGCTGAGAGTCACCAAATCTCAGCAGAAGACACCAAGCCACTTGGCGAACAGCAGCTGTGGGCACTACAGGGACCAGAGTCCTTTCAGCCACACAGCCAACCGTGGTGAATCGAAACACATAGATCAAAAGGTTTTCCTCCCTTGTTTTAAGATGGGGGCGCCCTCACCCTACCAACAGCACCTGTGGAGAAATGTCCTTGGAAACCACCCCGCAAGGAGCTCACGAGAAAGGGTAGGGAGAGAACGTGAGGGAACGGACTATCTCCCTGGCCCCCAGTTGAAACGAGAACCCTTGTGCTGCGATGTGATCTAACCACATGCCCTCATCCTGCCACGTTCACAGATACCACACGGTTTTCCTTACCTTTCTTTACAAAGGTGTGGACGAAGTCGTGTGTGATTAACTCATGGAGAGGTAAACTCTTCACGGAGTAATAGGGCCCAGTTTCGGCGACCAGGTCCCTCAGTTCTTTGGACAGCATGCCACATTCAGGGATCAGAAACGAAACCTGTTGGAACGGGTCAGACAAGCAAGAATTAAGTTTCACATAGAGCAGCAGCCTTCATAAAACATCACGAAGGCTGTTAACTGTTCCTCCTCCGATCACTACAGAACTCTCATAAATTAACTGACCAAATCTCAGGAACAGGAAAACCTGACAATTCCAATTTTTCATTTCTGTATTCGAGCCTAGTACAGGAAAGAGAATGAGAAGGAAAAAAAAAAACCCAATTTTTTTTTTTTTTGACAGAAAGGTCTTGCTAATATTTTAACCTTTGTAAGTAAGCATAACTATGTCCTGCTCCTTTTACTACTCATGAATCCTTAGGGAATTTCCCTATTTTTGTTTACCCAGGTGCCAGAATTCAAAGGAACTGTCTCTTAGGGCGTAAGGAATTATCCCTTCAGAACCAATAGAAGAGTTTACGTAGAAGCAGAAAGCTGCCTGAAAGTGCCTATTGTACAGACAGAATAATTCTTCAGATCAGACCTAGCCGGTTAACCCCTCAAGCCCTTTCGACGTACATGTGTACTGACCCTATTTTCTCTCCCAGCAGCGTTTTGTGTACCGTGTACGGACCCTATTTTCTCTCCCAGCAGCGTTTCGACATTCGGCTTACGTCCACTTGCCTCATCCATCAAAATTTTGCGAATGTGGATGACACACTTTTTGATTGCATTTACATGAAGTCAGTGTCCACACCATGTATTTGAGACAAATTTAAATGCCGCCTGAGGAGTTAAGTCCCCAAATGTTAAGTTGGGGCTTGAGGGTTTAAGTCCCCAAATGTTAAGTCTGGGCTTGAGGGTTAAGTCCCTAAATGTTAAGTCAGGGCTTGAGGGTTAAGTCCCCAAATGTTAAGCCTGGGCTTGAGGGTTTAAGTCCCCAAATGTTAAGTCTGGGCTTGAGGGTTAAGTCCCCAAATGTTAAGCCTGGGCCTGAGGGCTACAGCATAGGCCCCAACCACCGTCTGTGAGGAGGTCCCCATCCATAAAGCAGAGCTGCACCCTAATGGGCTTCCCCCGTTGCCCCAGCGACTCCACACCTTGCAAACCGCTCCCCCAAAGCTCCCGGCCGTTTGTCCCGAAGGACCTGTGTCTGTGGGAGAGGCCCGTCGGGCCCACGAACCTCAGGCGCCGAGAGGCTTGGCCGTTAGCACCCGAAGGCTGCGAGTCTGGCGATAACCGGCCCACCCTGACCTGGAAACGGGGGTTACTGTCCCCCACTCTCGGGCAGATCCTGCATAAACCATCATGGACCTCGACGCCCACCCCGGAGGCAGCCACGTGCACGAAGCCGCCGCCAGGGCGACCTTCCCCCCGCAGCGGCCGCTTAGCCCGGAGGGTGCGGGGGCGGCGGAGCAACGCCGCTTCCATTCGCCGTTATCTGGGCCCGGGCTCGGCACGACGCTCGGATCCACGGGCACGCGAGTGGGAGACGGAATAAGTAAGTGGTGGCGGAAGAGGCAACAGTCCGGCTTCGGCTACGCGGGCGGCCAGCGGGCGGCTGCCCTTCGCAGCTGTCACATTCCCGCCGGGTACGCACGGTAACCCGCTAGCGGGAGCGTCGGGCAGGCCCCGCCCCGCTCCCGATGCATCCTGGGAGTTGTAGTCCTGCCGGCGCACCAGCACCCAGGTCGGGACGGTTTAGAGACTACAGCTCCCAGCTCACCCCGCGAGGGCCCCAAAGGGGCGGGGTCCGCCGCGCTCAGCCTCCTCCAGCCTCTCCGGCCCGCGGGCCCCAGGGCTGCCGGACTCACCCTGTAATTGTGATAGTGCGTCTCCACAAGATGCCGGTGGCGCGACTTGTCGTGGCCGAAGTTGGATTTCTCGCAGACCAGCAAGTGCCGCGGCACCTCTCTCAAGCCGCGCAGCGTGGCCATGCTTCCGCCGCGCCTGGCGCGCCAGCCCCTCCTCCAGGCCCCGCCCCGTAGCCATGCGCAGTGCAGCCCGGCCGCGCACGTGGAGGCCGGCCCGGTAGGGGCGGGGTCAGGGGCGGGGCCAGCACTGGGGGCGGGGCCTACGTAGAAACTCACCAGCAGGTACCCGGTACCGTAAATTCGCTGCCTACAATGCAATTAATTACCTGGTACCTGGAAGGCGAACTTGCCTGTTCAAAGCCAGCTCTCTCTCCATACCCTCCATCCCTCCCAACTGCTGTCTTGCCATAAATCCTCCGTCTGAGCACCCCCAGGTCCTTCCCTAAATGCTAAGGAAGTTTGTTTAGGAAAGTACAGTGTTCCCTCGTCACTTCGCACTTCATGTTTTGCGGCTTCAGTGCATCGCGGGTTTTCCCAAAATATTCATCAAAAAATAAAAATGAAAAAATACAACCATGTCGGCAGCCACATGGCGGAAAGGAGCGTTGTTTCATGTGGATGCGCGAGAGAGAAGGATCCCTGCATGTCAAACAAAGAGATGAGTTGACTCAGAGTACATACCACGGGCTCTCATAAAGGCGCGTGATTGGTTTCCGGTGCG
>PVKE010003805.1:0-69275 GCA_004027555.1 Craseonycteris thonglongyai
TTCTCTCTCTCTCTCTCTCTCTCTCTCTCTCTCTCTCTCTCTCTCTCTCTCTCTCTTTCCTCCCTCCCTCCCTTTCTTTCTTCCTCCCTCCCTCCCTCCCCACTTTAAAATAAAGACTCACTACATTTCGTGAACTCATGGATTGTGCATAGCTTTCCCCATCTATTCCCACTGTCTCAATAATCTTTTTTTTTTGTATCAGTCACTCTCTGTTTTGGTATACTTAGTCCTGTGTGACTTTTTAATGTGTTATGCTCTTTACAGTAACTCACCCACACAAATTTCTATGCTAGGACTTATTCTTTACATGAACTTGAGACAAGTTTTACTCACTACCTACAGTGCAGCTAAAAGATCTCTGGGTGGGACTCAGGAAACCAGGCACTCTCCGATTGTGCACTTTCCCCTCTCAGACTCCTATTTTTTCATTCATAAAGAAGGATTGTTGAAATAGTACATATAAAAATGCTTCCAAATGGGAAAATGCTATTCCAGCTTCAGCCATCACTATTGATACCTCCTCTGAAGGATGGAGAAACAAAAACAGAGACAAAAGACCCGGTCTTTTTAAACCTCAGTGTGTATTTAGATGAGACAAATTTATAGTATCACAAACTTCACTTCAGTCCATTCATGGGTTTTAGCCACTTCCCTTATTTAATGTTGAGTAAAAAATAAGCTGAATTCTGTTTTTGTTTTTCAGATCATGTCAGTGACATTGAATGGATGTATTGGGAGCAGGTAAAGGCCAGGTATCATGCATACACAATCAGATTAGCTGTCTGTGTCTGAAGTTGCATGTCTGTGATAAGTTTGGAGGTGAATCTACTTTTAGCAGAAATAAAATGGTCTATACAATTCCAGATGGTCAGTTCACCATGGAGATAATAATGTGGCAGCTGTCCAAAGTAATCATAAAGAATGACAGCAACCACTCAAGACCATTTTAGCAGAGTATGTTTTTATCTTTTTTTGGTTACAGATAAATAGGATAATTTGTGGCTCTGATTGCTTTCAGAAGCAAAATGTATTTTTTTTCTATTATTTGAATTTAAACATTTATTTCTCAGCATTCGCTCATCAGAGTGAAGAATGGAATTCTGACTCGGTAGGCCCTCTCTAAATGGTATTGTCTTCTACTCTTTCTTTTAACACACGCATCCAACATAGTTCCTTAAAGCTCTTTACAAAGACGCAATGCAGTTTTTCCATATAGGTGAAAATATTGCCTGATTTTTAAAATTCTTAATTATAAAGATCTACAAGCTAATAAGAGACTACAGAGAATGACTTGGTAAAATTCAGTTAATTAACAATAACAGAATCTATCAAATATTAGCATAAAGCCCTCTTTCTTTGAAAACACTGAGAATATATTTGAAGCCCTTTGTATATTATTCTAAATAATTATTTTCTCCTTTTTTCAAGATATAATTTAGCGTATATTATCTCTTGGCAGATTTAATACTTTTACAACATGCATATCCATATGTGTTAATAAATAACGTATGGTAGTGTTTAAGATGTTATTAGACTATATATACGGTACATAGAATCACTACATTTCCATTCAGCAATTTACCCTTTTTACATAATATTATACTAATAGATATAGCTCTACTTTATTTACTTAATCTAAACTGAAAAATTATCACACTATAAAAAATAATTTTCCTACTGATGGTCATTTAGTTCATTCCCTACATTTGGCTATTTTTAAGAAATTCTGCAAGAAATATTCTTGTTTAATTCTCCTTGCACACATATGAAAGAGTTTTTCTATTGTGTGGACCTAGATTTAGAATTGGTAGGTTATTGTACATGCACATTCATTTTTCTTACATATTGCCAGATTGCTTTGCAAAGTGCTTGCACAACTTACACTAGTATGTGAGAATTCATATTGTTCTTTCTAATTATGTTTTTCAGACATCTTTAAAACTGGTTTTATATTATGAAAAAAAATTAATGCATTAATATAAAGAAAATGTTAAAATGAACTCTCATAGCCCTATTATCCAGCTTCAGTAATAACCAATGTATATGTAAATCTCATTTCATTTATATCCCCTACTTATTTTAGAATAAATCTAAGACATTATGTCATTCCATACATAAATAATTCAATAATTATATCTAAAATAGAGGGACCCAATTTATAATAAAAGAAAGTAATATTATCACACCTAAAATACTTTAACAGTAATTCCTTAATATAATCAAATATTCAGTCAGTATTTAAATTTCCCTGCTTGTCTCATATTTTTTTTTTTTAATTTTTAAATCAGCATCCAAATAAGACCTCCACTTCACTTTTGTTCCAGTTTCTTAAGTTTTTTTAAATCTATAGATTTTCTTCCTCTTTGTGGCTTGCTATTTACTTGTTAAAAAAACTTTGAGGGGAAGCCAGGATGGCTCAGTGGGTTGAGCGCTCACTTTGCAGCGCCAGGGACCAAGGATCGAATCCCGGCCCTGGTCCGTGCAGACCCATGTGCTGAACTGGGGAGTTCCCCCAGTTCAGTTCTCTCTCTGTCTCTGTATCTCTCTCTCTCCCTCTCTCTCTCTCTTTCTCTCTCTCTCTGTCAAAAACAATAAAAAAAACACACTAATAATAATGATAGCTGATGAGCTAAAAAAAAAATTGCAATAAAAAAAAACTTTGAGTATTTCTTAAATTATGATTTTTACTGACTGAATCCCTGTGGTGTCATTTAACATGTTTTTCTGTCACCTATTATATATTTCCTAAGAACTGATAATTAGATCTGACGGCTTGGTTAGATTCAAGATGGCTTTGGGAGAGAATAGTTTATAGGAGGTGGTGTTTACTTCTTATTATAAGAGACTAGGAAGCACATAAATTGGATTATCTATTAATCATATTAATATTGATCAATGGGTTCAGATGCTCTCAGCATAATGCATACATTATAAAACTTCCCAACAGTGTTTCATCTGATGGTTTTAGTCACTGATGATCATTATGTATATCAGTCATTTTATTATAAAAGTACAAAATGTTGATGTTACAATTTTATCACTCCTTCTGTATTTATTAACTGGGTTTCTTTTCTAAAGAACTGTTCTATTCTTGAGGTAGAATTCAACCAGAAAATGCAAGTGAGTGCTTTTTTCCCTTTATTTACCAATGTCCAGAATAATGATTTGGTTTTCCAGTATTCTCCAACAGTGATCAGTAAGTCGCCAGGGTCCGTTCCTGGTGTCTAATTATTATCCTTGAATTTTGGGCTATATGGTCCTAACTCTTACATACCTAAACATATTTCACATCAGATAAGACATTGTATGTATGTATATATTAATTAAGATTCTGCAGAGGCTGTAAATGGTGTTATCTCAACCAGAAGTGCATCTCCACCAGTTTCTCTGCCAACTAGAGGGGGACAAATCACCTTAGCCCAATCGAAAACTGAGTGGAATCTAAGCTCTTTTGCAATTTGGATAGGAATCAGTCTACTGAAGGGCATATCCCTTTAGGCCTTTTAATGGAGCACCTTTCTGTGTACTAGGACTCTTCTTCACCTGCGGGTTTTCATCTCCTCAGCATCAAGAGACTAAATGTTCTAATTAAAAGGCAACAATACCAGACTTACTAAAAAAATTTCAGTGTGAGTACAGCTTATGAGAGACACCCCTTAAACATAAGGACACAAAAAAAAATCTGAAAATCAAAGGATGGGAAAGGTATAACATGTAAACACTAACTCAAAACAAAAGCTGCTAGCTACCACCATATCAGACAAAGCAGATTCCTTCATGTGGACTAGACAGGAGGACAAAGGAGAATTTCTATCAGAAATTCAGTTAGTTAATATTGATAATAATTCAACATCTTTCCCCATATTAACAGCCTAAAATGGAAAATATATATACATGATATTTCAACTGATGGAGAAAAAGAATTTCACAAAATCCAAGGCTTGTTTGTGATACATTTCTCAGAAAACTGGGAGTATTAGGAAATATCCTCAACCTGATAAAGGGCATTTATGAAAGCCCTAGAGGCAATATCATACATCATGATGAAGGTTTGAACAATGTCCATGATTTCCTACCTCTAGAATGGCAAAACAATAATGAAAAATAAAGATAGAAGACTTACACTACCTGATTTTAAGCATTAATATAAAGACTTAAGACAGCATGTTATTTACATAAAAATATGTAAATATATGGTAGTACAGAGTAGAGGGTACATAATTGGCACTAAACTTGTGTGGTGAATTGAATTTTGACAGAAGCACCAGTGATATTCAATGAAGGGAGAAGTCTTTTCAAAATTAAGCTGTGCAAACTGGATTTCTATTTAGAAAAAATAGAAATGTATGCCATTCCTTACAGCATACATAAAAGTCAACTCAAGATGTATTAACAGTACTAAACATAAAAGTCAAAACTATCAAATTCCTAGAAGAAATTAGAAGAATATTTTTGTCATCTGGAGGTGGGCAAAAATTTCCTAGACTGGACACAAAAAAGCACTAACCATAAGAAAAGATGAAATACTGCCATTTGCAACAACCTAGATGGAACTTGAGACCATCATGCTAAGTAAAATAAGCCAGATAGAAAAAGCTAAGAACCATATGACTTCACTCATTCATGGAATATAAAACTGAAAGCAACAAAGAAACAAAACCTCATGGACACGGTCAATAGTTCAGAGGTTACCTGAGGGTAAGGGGGAGGGGGATGGGAGAGCTGGGGGCGGGGAATAGGAAGGGGACATCAAATATATGGTAATGAAAACACACAGACGATGTACTATAGAATTATATACCTGGAACTTATGCTAACCAGTGTTAACCCAATATATTTAACAATTAAATAAATACACTAACCATAAAGTTAAAATATGATAAATTAGACTTTATCAAAATGAAAAACTGCCACTCACCAAAGATACCACTGAGAAAAAGAAAAGTCATCAGGCTGATAAAAATATTTATAATACATATGTGACCAAGAACTCATATCCAGAATATAAAATGAAATCCTACAGATCAATAATAAAACACAAATGAACCTCTAAAATAAGCAAGAGTTTGAACAGACATTTCAAAAACAACAAAACAAAACAAAACAAATAGTATAGAAATGGCCAGTACGTACATGAATAGAGTCTTAAGACCACTAATCATCAGGAAAATGCAAATTAAAACTATACTTAAGTACTACTACATACATATTAGAATGGCTAAAATGTAAAAGACTATCAACACAATGAATCTCATACATCCTTGTTAGGAGTTTAAAATGGCAAAATATGTGGAAATTTGTTTGGCGGTTCTTATAAATATATATCTCTGCCTTATCATCCAGCAATTTCACTGCTAGGCATATACTCACAAGAAAGGAAAATATACGCCCATAAAATTAGTATATGTATGTTGATTATAGCTTTATTTGTAATAATGAGAGTTGAAAACAACCCAAATGCCCATCAACAGAATAGACTAAATAAATAGTAGTATATTCAGACAATGTAACACTACTAAAAAAAAAGAGAATAACCTACTGATACATGCAAGAACACAGATGAGTCTAATGCTATGTGAAAGAATGGATATGTAAAAGAATATCTACTGTATGATTTCATTTTTAAGAAGTACAAGAACAGTCAAGATTAATCTATAAGGGTAGAAATCAGATTTGGGTTTGCCTCTAGATGAAGACTGGGATAGATTAGAAAGGATTTTGAGGCAATATTCTAGGGTGATGGGAATGCTCTCTATTGTTGATCATGTGTTGGTTACATGAGTATATTACAGAATTATAGAAAATGTATCAAACTTCTGTGAACAACTATTCATATTACTGTAATTATATAATTATATTTCAATAAAAGGATATGAAATCAAAGAATAAAAAGGATTAGAGAGAAAGTGTAAATATTGAAGATAATCAAAGAAGATATAGTATGTAGACATTAGAAATCCTTGAATAAGAAAAAAGCCAAAAGAAGGAAACAAATACTTAAGACTATAGTCTTAAGTATAGTCTTAAAGAATAGTTCAGGAATATTTTCCTAAAATTCCAAAGATTTGTAACTACACATTAAAGACAATATTTTGGTAACGTAGATACAGTAAAACTATTTTAAAAAGGGGAGATAGAGGGGAAGCCTGGATGGCTCAGTGGGTTAAGCGTTCACTTTGCAGCCCTGGGGACCAAGGATTGAATCCTGGCCCCAGCCTGTATGAACCCATATGCTGAACTGGGGAGTGCCCCCAGTTCAGTTCTCACCAGGGTGAGACCCCGGCCCGGTTCCTGCCCTGTGTAGCTCGGCTTCCACCTGTGGAATGAAACTATGTGGAAAAACCAATGATGTACAACTATGGAGACTGTTATGGGCCCTCCCCCTTCTCTCTGTCTGTATCTCTCTCTGTCAAAAACAATACAAATAAATCTTAAAAGGGGCGAGGGGAGATAGAAAAATCATATGCAATTTATTTAACACTTATCACTAATTAATTGGTAATAGTAGTATTTATAGTTATTCTAAGACACTTGTATGGTTATTGTGGGATAACATAAATATATACTTATGATATATTCTGATTCTATCATCTCCTGTTTCCTTGGGAAATAGAACTCTTATTACATAATAAAATATAGATGCAGTACATGATACTATATGAGCTGTCTTAATTTTTGGATCAAATAGGCTAAGAACAGATATAATAGTCTATGGAACACTAATTTGAATGCTTTTTAAACCCTACCAACTACATATTTCACTATCTTAGAGCAATATTAGGTCATATTCATGGCATGTTTACAGGTAGAGTATGGTAAGTACATGAGTATTGTCCTCTCCCCTGTTAGAGATAAAAAACAAACAAAAAAACTGAAATGTGAACGTGAGAAATACCCTATGCTCCTAAGGGTCACACATTCCTAAGGAAGGGCCTTTTGAGGGACCACCCAGGATCTGGTTCTCAGTCCCATACTCATTTCTCCCACCACTTACCACCCAGGTAAGTGCAACAGAACTTACTTTGTGTGCTCAGTAAGAAGGATACATCATCCTGTGTATGATTTATATTAAACAGTTTCATGTAATTAGATTGCTATATATATTTTATTTGCAGTGAAAAATGATATATATAGGATTCAGGATACTAAACTGTACTTAAATAGACCTATAGATCAGGAAAGACAATAAATGGCAGTTGCCTGTTCACAGGAAATCATAAGGGAGGGAAGGCTGCAAGGTTCAATGCTTAACATTTGATGGCATTAAGCTAAGATAGTCTGTTTCATCTTTTCGGTCCTTGGTGTCCTCTTGTCATTTGGACTTACATTTTCAGAACCTATGGGTCATCAGCTTCTTCACCCATCTTTGCATCAGAGATCTATGGCCATTTCTAATGTTTGTTGCAGTAGCTACTCTGTCTGATCAGTCTCCTCTTCTTATAGACCAACCACGTTTGAGATGTGTTAATACATTTAATCAGGTAACAGTTCAAATATGATAGGCTTTGGAGCCAAACAACCCTACAGTGACTGCATATGTCTGCTTAAATAGAATTTGGATGTGGATCTTACCTATGTGCACCTTTAACTGAAGTTCATGAGCAACTTTACTTTTCTTTTTCCCTCCTAAGCCCTTTCCTATGTTCTTTATCCCCAACTAGCCTTAGATCAGGCACTGTCATCTCCCACCTGGACCTTTTAACAGTCTCCTTCCAGAGCCTCAGCCTCCCATCTTGCTCTCTCATGTATCCTTCACATTGAGGTGAAATGCTAATTCTAACACAATTTTCGCTGATCACAATGCACCCCTGCTTTTGCCTTTAGCTGCTTTCCCTTGATCAGAAGATGAGAGCCAAGCTCATGAGGCCCATAACAAGGCCCTGCACAGTTTGGTCTTAGCTGACCCTTCAGTCTCTTCTCATCACATGTTCTTTTCTTTTTCATCTCCAGGCATCCTAGGATTGCTTCATTCCCTTTAGTCATCAGTGTTTTTTTTTCCTGCTCAGAGCATTTACACTTTAATTCCTTGACTGATCTGCATTAGTATTCCCCTTCCTTTTCTATCTAAACCTTCTCTGCTTCAGAAATTTTAGCTTAAATAATACCTCTTCCTGAGAAAGTTTCCAGATTCCATGTACTGGGACTGCTTAGATACTCCTAACAAAACTCCTGTATACCTTAAATTTATCCTTAAAAGCACGCACCATACTTGTAACTCCTCCTTCAGTATCTGGCCTCCTGACTAGTTCTCAGTTTCCACAAATGTAGGGGCGGATCCATCTTGTTCACCACTGTTTTTCTGCCCTGGATTCAGCGCCTGGCTTTCAGTTTCTACAAATGTAGGGGTGGATCCATTTTTTACCACCATTTTTCTGCACTGGATTCAGCGCCTGGCACATACTAGGTGCTTCAAAGTCAGTTACTGGGTGAATGAGTCATCAGCGCATCTCTTTACAATCTTAAAAGGCATGAATCAGGCCTTGAAACCTTTCTCACCATTAGAGCAAGAGTTACTTTATACTAGAATCAGCCCTCAAATAGCTTTTGGCTTTAAACATTTGAAACTAAACAAATATTTTTTTAATGGAAATTACTGAGAGTCCTACCTTATTTTTCCCCTTCATTTTCTTAATTTGCTGTGGTCTCCCTTGCCTTCTCATCTCCTCCCATCATGGTCCCCTCTGCCTACAACACTCTCTGGACCTTCCCCCACCTTACCCCACTGCTTGGTCTAGCTTCTAGCTAACAGAACCGTGTCATAGCCCTCCTACACCTTCCCTGATGCAAAGGTCAATACTAGAGCTCCCTTCTATACGCTTTCTGAATTAGCATGCTCTACCTTCTCTGCCCTAGGACTTCACTCAGCCATGTCGTCACTGTCAAGGTTCTGGCTGGTGGTCTACATGTCCCTCAATGTTCTGTGAGGTCATGGACCAGGCAATATTTCTTCAGCAGCAAATTGCTCTGTCTATAAAATAGTAACCCCTCCAGATATTTTTTTAAACAAAGGACTGAATGGTGAAAACCTTACTAAAATCACTTGAAATACCATCATTTGCAATAAGTCACTGACAGATTCAATGGCTGACATCGCAGAGCTGGTTGGTGATAGAACTCCTCATCCCTTCTGCTCCTTCCTCGCTCCCCTTGTTCCTGGTCATAATTTCTTTTATTCTACTTTGATCAGGTTGGTATTCACCTTTTTTTTCCTTGTTAACAATTTCTATTCTTTATCCCATATCCATTTAAACCAAATAACATAATCAGTGTAAAATTTGATCAAGTGGAAAATGATACTAATCCCCATAGTGTTTGAGAGCAAATACTAGAAGTAAGATAATAGTATGTATTTTTTATTACTGAAAAATCAGAAAATGGAAAGTATTTTGTATTGTTATGATGTGATTTCTTTTACAAGTAAGCAGTGTTTTTCAATATGTTTAGCAGCATCACTAGGGACTTAGCCTAATTCCGCTAGCAGCAGACTCCTCATTTATTTTAAAAGAAATCTGCATAAAGGGTCTTGTTAAGTGGCCTTCAATTATAGGAGCTTACCCTTCCCTCTTTGAAATAAAATCAATTTACAAACACATTTTTGGGTTGACTTGATTAAATATTTGCTGATTTTCTTTCTATTAATGAATGTCAACAACAAGTATTATTTTATTGTTTCCCCATAATGATCTATTTTCCTATTTAAAAAAACAAAAAACACTTTTCATCCTTCACTTTGTTAGTTTTTTCTTTTTTTCCTTGTTTTTTCATCTTGAGGTAACTGAAGGCGTTTTATAGCCAGGAATCTCTAAAAAAGTAGCAAAGACAAGGTCTACTTGTTAAATTTGCTGGATTCTATGCCCTATACTCGCACCTTCATAATAAATAGTATGTCAGAGCTATGGCAGTTTCTTCCCCTTCCACTGGCATATCCACTGGAATTTGTAATAGTCACTCCCACTTTGTGTGGATAGATGATTAATTATTTGGTTGGATGGCTAGCTCCCTGTAGGTTTTATATTAATAGCTTCTTTTTGCCAACCGTTCTAAATATAAAACGCTGGTTCTTAGAAGTGACTTATTCAGATGGCCGGGCAGAAAGGATGGGCATTGGGATGGGAATGGATTACTCTGCACTAGATACTTGCAGGATATCTGCTCACATCACACTCATACCCCCTTTTCTGGGAACTGCCCCTCCTAAGCCTAACCACAGGGAACAGGAGGGAGGGACCTCGACAAGACAGATATATTCTCTGTGACTTCACCTTTTGTCCATCAAGGCCTTGACCTGGGATAGACCCTTGAGGCAAGATGAGCCAATGAGCTCCTGCCTCTCTGTATTATGTAGACTCACAAATGTAGAGGGAATTGAAGCAGACTCTTTGGCTAGCTGGACCTACAACATGTAAACTCAGGAGAATTGGAATGGTTGTCCTTGGATTCACCACGAGGGCCCAAGAAATAACAAAGCAGGTCCACAAGGAGAAAGTGAAGGAGACACGCAGGAGACAGAAGACATAGAGGCCTGGAGCTTTCCTCTTCAGGATCCCAATCCCCCATGTGTCCCAGGAGCATTCCAAACCTTGTTACCATAAGATACCTGAAATTGTTCCTTATGCTCTTTCTCTTAATTCCCCACTCCCATTTGCTTAGGCTAGCTTAATTGGCTTCTATAACTTGCAGCCAACTAATTCTAATTAATGAGCTTATAGGCTCTGTTCTTATGGTCTGAAACTTCCAAATCCACTGGTACTTTCTTATTTTCCTCATTTTGCAAGCTGTTAGTATTTTTGCATTTGAACTAGCTTTACACGGCTTGCTTCCCCTTTGAGTGGGTAACGCTTTACACTGGACACAAAGGCTAACAGATGGAATGCAAATGATTTCACCTTTCTTTAGCTGTGGCCAAGCACGGACAGTGTGCCAACCACGTCCAGCAGGGTGTCCTTCTTTACACATACCTCACACTGAGTAACACTTGTATGTCTCTCCTTTCAGCCCCTCCATCCTACATAGCATGAATATTAGGAGCTGATAACGATGATGCACATACTCGGGTTTGAAAACTCTCTTTACACAAAAGTGTAATGCAGAGTTTTATGCTAGTACATGAACTTCCATACATACTCCCACATTTTCATAATTTTAATGTGACTAACAGTTATTGCAATTTTACTATGTACTAGGTAGGTAATGTATTATATGTTTTTGTATAATTTTTTCACCTATTCAAACAAAAGGAAAGTAAATTTGCTTAGGGTAGCTTAGGCTAGCTTCTGTAACTTCTAGCCAAAGACTTCTAGCTTATGAGCTTACAGGCCAGGGATGGCGAACCTTTTGGTGATTGAGTGCCAAAGTTTATGAAATAAGAGTATACTCGCTTGACTCGCGTGCCAACCCACCGAGTGAGATAGAGGTATCGATTAGTTTTATGTCTATAAGAGCATAAACAATAATTTTGTAAATGGTATTCACAGCTCCACGTGCCAAAATAATTGCTCCGCGTGCCACTTTGGGCACGCGTGCCAAAGGTTCGCCACCCCCGTTATAGGCTCTGTTCTCATGATCTGAGACTATCCATGGTCAGGTTTAGACTTCAGGCTTCCAGTGTGTCCTGTGGGAGTTTCTTTCACTTAACTGGTGACTGTTACATAGAGTGGGTTCATGGAAAATGTATCTATTATGTAGAATGGGACCTTGCAAAAAAATAAAAGCTAGACTCTATAAAAATTTACCCATTGGACCATTTCCTATCCTTTCACTCATCAAATTTTATTATAATGATATGTTATACTTATAAACTAAACTATGAACTATTTGAGGGCAGGTTCCACATCTCTTTCATTTTATTGTATGCACTAATAAAAAACTGCACTACTAAGGTAACACATAAATAGCTTTTCCACTTTCTCAATGGCTTTTAGTTTCTTTATTTGCACAATGGTATTATATGTACCTCCCTTGGGCCATGATGGATGTTTATATGGACTATTTCTGAATTCAGCTTAGAAACTACACATTATTAACAAATGAGTGTAAAATAGTAAGTTTGAGAATTTGCATATGTGTCAGTCATGCAAGTTTACTTGAATTTGAAAGAAATATAAATGGTGACCTATATTCAAAAGGAATTATGTTCTCTTTGAAGCTGTAGCACCCATAATCCGTGCCTCACGGTCTCAGTCTAGAACTTGAAAACATAAACTATGAGTATTAAATGTAGCTATGTCTGCATTATTTAAGTGTATTATTTACAAGAGGAAAAACAAAACAAGGAAACAATGGTGACTGCACATTTCCTACATCTGCTGGGAGACAGGTTGCGGCCATCTCCCCTGTCCTAGGCCCTGAGGTCACTCATGCATCCTTTCTCAGCACTTGAACCCCTGGCTCTGCAGGTGGTTTCCACAGCAACAGCTCCTCCACACTCCCCTTCCTTTGATTTGCATTCCAAACTCCGGCAGATGTGCCTTTAGGTGATGAAGTGTTAGAGCTTTCAGGAAGTGAACGCATTTTTGGCAGGTTTCTCAGGGGGTGTAAGGCTTTCATCCCAACAAAATATCCTCAAGCTGGCAGGCTCAGGCACTGAGACTGGCTGTCAGGGAGAAACCCAAGGATGTCTAGCCCCTTCCAATCACAGTTGAATGAAGGTATCTGCTTTACCCCCAGGGGAATCTGGCTCTAGATAGACAATACCTTTCTTTCTTCGACAAAAGACCTCTACTCACAAGCTTCTGCGAATCCTCCAGCACCATGGACAATGCCAAGAATGCACACCTTACTCTTCACTTTCCCTTATTTGTCTCTTCTCAAACCTTAAAATCAATGTTTATAAATCCAGAGGTCTGAGGAAATTACTAGTAAGAGTTGTATTCTCTGATTTTAATAAAAATTCCTTTGAGTTTCCAGTTTGATTTTTTCATCTTAGAAAGAGAAATCAAGCAACACATATATAGTATAGTCTTAAGAGTTGGCATTTCATTATCACAGTTGTAACTTGATGTCAAATTGCTCTATATTAATGGGTCTGGCCACCCAGCATAAACCATCTGATCTTTCTTTCATATTTTCAGTTTTTCTTTCTCTGTTGGCTTCTTTCTCAGATATTACAAACCACCTTAAATTTCTCTTTATTTTTATTTATTTATTTATTTATTTTGTACCACTCTTCCCTCTCTCCTAGTTTCCTTAAATACTGTCTAAACTTCTTAATTCCTTTGATGCCAAACTCCTCAATTTACTGCAATAGAAATTTTACCCACCCATGAAACCACTCAAGGATAACTATACAGTCTCCATTCTTGGGGATATCAATGATCTTAAGTTCTATCTTCTGTTACAAACTGAATAGGTGTGTCACTCACAAATTCATATGTCACATTTCTAACACCCAGGTGATGGTATTAAGAGGTGAATCTTTGGGAATTAGAGTTAGATGAGGTCATGTGAGTGATAGGCTCATATGGGATTAGTGCCCTTATATGGAGAGACCCCAGATAGCTCTCTCTCCTTCCTCCCCTCTTTTCTCTCTCTCTCCCTCCCTCCTCTCTCCCTCTCTCTCTCTCTCTCTCTCTCTCTCTCTCTCTCTCTCTCTCTCTCTCTCTCTCTCTCTCCCACACTTGCACAGAGAAGAGGTCTTGTGAGCACACAGCTAGGAGGCAGCTGTCCACAACCCAAAGGGAGAGGTCTTACCAGAAATAAACCATGCAGGGACCCTGATGTGGACCTTTGGCCTCTAGAACTGTGAAAATATATATGTCTGTTCTTTAAGTCACCCAGACTGTGGGATTTCACTATGGCAAACCAACCTGCCTAAGACACAGTCTCCTACTCAGTTTCTATGATACTACAGTCCCTCTGTTTGATTCCCTTCTGTTTATCACATGCAAAATTCCCATGTTTATCATACCTCTTAAGTGTGTTCCCTAATGTTCTTCCTCCTACTTTCTTTCTTATGTCATGATCACTGTTTTGGCCACTTTAAACATTCTGACAATTAAGCCCTCAATCTAGAGCTCTGACTCAGACCTTCTTCTTGAGCTTCTAACTTAAGTTTCTAAATAACTTATGATTCCTCTATTTGGATGCATTTGTAGCATTTTCAGTTGTTAAGTCTGAAACCCAAATCAACCACATTTCCCTAGTCCTACTCCCACAGTCTTGATCTGTTTTTATGGTAGCTCTATTTTTCTAGTCACCCAAACTCAAATTGTGAGAATTGCATTCTATTTTACATTCTTTCTTTCCTCTCTCAAAACCAGTATTTCAGTTCTTTTTTTCTTTTTTACTATTAAATTTATTGGAGTAACATTGGTTAGTAAAAATATATAGGTTTCAAGTATATGAAGCAATCCCAGAAAAAATTTTTATATATATTCCTTGGATTCAACTTTCATTCCATTTCTCTAGTTGAAGGCTTCTATTTTCAACCTGAAATTGGATTATTGTAGCACTCTATAGACTAGTTATTCTGTAGTCAATCTCTTCCTAAAAACCTTACACATGGTCATAAAACTCCACAAAACCTTTAATGTACCTTGTGGTTTGTATAAAAAATACCTAAGCTTCTTAGAACATTAATCAGTCATTACCTATAATCTACCCTCTTTCTACACTTTACAAATTTATCCACCACTACACTTCTCCACATACTTCATTCACACCAGATTCTGTGTTGTGGCCTGAAAGTATATTACCATTTCTGAATTTTTACTTACTTTATTTTCTATATGTAAAATGTTCTCATCATAGCATAATTTATTTTGTTGAAAAACATCCTTTAAAGTCAAGTTCAAATGCCTTTTTATTAAGAAATCTTTTCGCATCCTTCCACAAATACCGTTCCATTAGCTGGACTTACTCTCTTTCTTCCCTGGATACTCACAATGTGGTATTGGCCCTCTATTAACACACTTAATCCAGCAGATTTAGTTATATTGTTGAAGTGTCTCCTTTAATATATTGCAAGATTGGTACAGTTAGGGTCTGCCTCACATCTTTTTTTAATCCTGAATATTATCTAACACCATACCGAACATTTAAGTGCATTTAAGCTTACTGTTGAATCAATGACTGATTGAATAAATTAATGAATAAAGAGTAGCTCCTCTATAAACATTAATATCAAGTAGTAAAATTCTATGCCAAGTACATTGACAAAATCTTCTGATTTTACTATAAAAGTAAGTGAAGAATTACAATAACTTTTAAAGCCATTTATTGTATTATTAAGGGAAAAATAACTTCACATTGACAGATTTTCTCATTTACAAACTAGAATAGTGAATGAGTTCTTTCTATGAAAGAGAACTCTTTATCTCTATTTGATTGTGATGTCTTCTGGTTCACTATCATATTCAAAGGAGGAAAGACAAATTAAAATGCTTGCTTAGGGCATAATCAGTAGTGCTACAGGCTTATTTACCGTTACTTGTGGACAAAAAAAAAAAAATGTTTCTAGCAGGCCAAGAGGAAAATTTCCTCAAAGCATCATTCCATTTAGTATTTCACTTAGTTAGTATACTCCATAGAAACATATATTCAAATGCTTAAGAAGCAATCACAGGAATATAGTAATAGTCTATTTACTTGAAAACCTACATTTTAAAATTACTTCCTGGCATAAATTTAATGCCTTTATTTTGATAGTAATTGTTGTAGTTTTGCATGCAGGGTTGTGTGCAAAAGGTCATAGGAATGTATGAGTATTTCCACATTTTCACTCCCTGTGCCATCAAATTGTCTGACATTCATTGAGGTTATTTATGCAGAAAATAACTAGAAATGTTAATTTGACATTTAGTCATTGATATAATTATTTTTAAAGAAAACATGTTATTTACATAATATTTTAAATGTTCAGTTGCATAATAACTCATTTTGGCTTTAAAAAGAAGTGATAAGTAACTTAGTTCTAAATAATTTACTTAACTATGAGTGTCTGTGCATTTATATCTTTCTCCTGTTGCCAATGGAGAGAATTTTACCAATATCTATACATGAGATTAAGCCTGAATATTTTCCCATTCAAGTACATTAAACTAACAGCAAAAGAAATTCAAAATGTCAAGGCAAATATATTATTCAGTTGATTGTTCAAGGTAAGATTATGCTTAATAGGACTTCTAACTTTAAGTAACTCAAGTAACTCAAACAACCAATTTATTTAACTTCTGAAATTACATTTCATAAAATACAAAGCAAGGACTCAAATCTTTAGTTGCATCAGATATTTTGCTATGAATAAAATAAGAAAATGAAATAAACTTTGCAAAAACAGACTTAAAACAGCATCCTACCCATGTATCTCAGAAACAGGCTGTTATGAGAATATAGTTGGACTTGCAACTCCTTGGAATAATATTCAAACAGATACATCAGTTGGAAGCTCTTCATTACAGCATCTGTTCTGTGTTTATAGCTATAGATGCAAACTGTCGAATACCCTCCACATACCATAAATGTAGGAATTACACATCCAGAGTGGAAATAAACTCATTGGGTGATGTGTTTGTTCTCTAGAGTTTCCCAGCGCCTTGCTTTAGTGGGCAAAACTCAGCTAGATTTTTGTTGCTATAGAAAATATTAGATTATAATATTTTATTTTGTAAAAGTAGACAAACCAGGAAATCATAACATGGCAATAAAAAAGGTAAAACCTAGGCACTGAGATTATTGTTATATTTTAATATTATAATCTCAGAGAGAGTTACAAGAAAAACAACAGAGTAAATGAGAAAAAAAAATGAGTAAAAAAATGGTTGTTTTCCACAGATGTTTAGCCTCAAATACCCTCTGTAGATCAGCTCAGTTATGTAGTACATCTTAGAGAAACTCCAGATTGTACTAAGAAAGTTGCATGTTATAATTACTAATTAGAAGTATATTTCTTACCATAATTTTAATCTGACAGTGCTTGATCAATTATAGCCAATAGTTAAGCCATTTATTGATGAAACCAATACTTAGATAACCGATCCAGTTTAGAGCAAGCCAAGTTTTCTCTCAAAAGCAGGATGCCGAATGAAATTTATTTCTGTACTCATAATAGTGAAAGGGAATATTGTCACCTTATAAAGGAAAGCCCCTGCAAGTGTAAGAAAGTGCTCAGAACGTGCAGTGATGCCTGGCTGCTGCACAAGTGCTAAGCATTGTTCAAGATTCGTCTTCTCCCAGCAGCAGGCACTGGACACTCTCCATTAGTCTCTGCTCCCTCAGACAGGGCCACATCATCGTACACAGAATCACTGGGAGAGCTCTCAGACATGCGTATTCCTGGCACCATCAAAAGGTGTCTGGATCACATAGGCTCTCTCTTTTCATTAAATGGCTAGCAGAACAGCTTCTGTGAATGACCCATGGCCAAAAATCAAAGGAAAGGTTCTGAAGAGCCATAATAAAAGGCAGAAAAGTTACAAAAAAGGAGCTAGGTAATAATGGTGGATGGTGGGATGGAGCCTTCATGAAGCCATATGGGATGCAAAAAAAAGATGTCTCTTCATTGCTACACACATTCCAGTTTAAAGAGTGTTTTCTCCCTTATTTTCATTTTATTTCCTCTTGTTCCTTTCCTCGAAAAGAAAATTGTTGGACCATTTTACATCTGGATCCTGTGGCTATGGTCTAACGTTTTTTTTGTTTTTTGTTTTGTGTTTCCCCTCAATTCATGGCACTGTTGGCTTGCTCTCATGCTTATTGATAACTTCCACGGGGAGGCTGTAACTGAGGGGATGCTAGCATGAACAGACACGGCAAGGCAAGCAAATGACTCAGCAGCTCTGATGATCAGCGTCCTATGAAGAGCTCTGAAACTGATACCGTGAGAAGTAGGGGTCAGTACTGGCTTCCTTCCTAATGTTAGAAAAATATTAGGGATCTGCAGCTATGTTCTCAGGTATTTTTCAAACAATTAGAACTAATTAATAAAAAGCCTAGCTGGATTATTCCATATATATGAAAATGAAATAATTATTTTTAGATGGGCCTTTAGATAAAAAAAGATTGCAAAAGAGTTGTCAAATACTTAGAAATAATAATAAAGGCAATGTTTGCTAAATAGTAGTGAAATGATTTTGTAATTTCCAAGATTGTAAAATTATAAAAACAGGGAGAAGGTGATGTTAGGGGTGTCTTTATCTAAAATAATAACTTTATGGATTAAAAAAAATATTTTTCCTTAGATTCTCACATTTGATCCTTAAACCAATTACATGATTTTTGTAAAAGATACCTATTGTGATGCTTGGTAAGTTAACACAAAACCTAGACATTTAAGGCATGTAGGTTTTGTGATATATGTTAAGATGTAAAATTTTATGTCAGTCAAGACATAGGCAAAGAATGGCTAACTAAGTGAAATTATAGATACAAGTCACACAAATTCACTGTGGCTTAGTTTCCTCACCTACAAAGTGGGGAAACATAACACCCATCCACCTTATCTTGCTGACTTGTTCAGGTAGGTGGAACTGTTGTAACCCAATGCATATACTAAAGTATTGTTTCAAAAACTAAAGATTGGTTGGGGAAAGTTGCTTAATTTTTGGACAATTCCATTACTTTTAGAATTTCAAGCATCTGTCTCATTTTCACAATTGTAAATGTTACATGCAATTTGTTTTCATGGGTCTTAGAAAAAGATGACTTGCGTAAATTTTAACATATGCTTCTTTGCAACGCAGTCAGGAAGAATATAGAAAAGTGTTTATTACTCAAATTACTCAGAATAGAAATAATCTGGACTTTGATGTTTACATGGCTCTTGAATTTGGGGTTCATCACCTTTATCTGGTTCTTATTTATTTGGGTGCTTTATGGCTAGAAAACCATTCTGATCATGACCTCACAGTACAGATAGCTGTATTCATGTGTAGCATTATGGAACATCTTTATTGCGGTATATATTAAAGTTCAATAAATAAGAGAGACATAATATGACAGTTGCTTAAAGGAACTTATTTCAGGACATCTTTAGTGCTCAGTTGCAGTCAAATTTTGAAAAATTTCCCCAGGGGCTTCATTCCCTTCCTCTCATCCCAAATTAATAAGGATGTGGCTCCTGACTGATTAAAATAAATCAGAAAAGATCCCACCAGCCAGGGTCTAAACTAGAAATCAGAACTGGAGTTCACAGCCCTCATCCAGACCCCAGAGATATGCTGATGATCCACAGAGAGGGGATCCACGTGAAAAGAGAAAGTTATTAGAGGGACGGAAGCTACAGATTGTAGGTCACAGTAAGGATAGGATCAGCTTTTGTTGCTTGATGTTCCTTGCTCTTTCAAAGGCAGGAAAACAAGAAGACCTCCAGTACTACACTTCTCCTCCAATAGAAGGTGAGATTAGAAAACAGGGGAAAGATTAAGAAAGGAAATGAAAATCATGGGGAAGAACATGACTTAGTCCAACAGATTAAAAACAACAAACAAAAAAGCAGGACAGGGAGGGAGGGAGGGAGAGAGAACTGGGTCAGGTCACTCACTTGGCATTGCTGGCCCCTGGTTTCTTCCTTCGGAAAATGTTGAGGAAGGTGTTGGAGCGGCAGGGCAGCTTGCCATCCCCGACGTGCATGCGGACCACGTCGGAGGTGGTGAAGGCACTGCGGACGTTCCTCTCAGGCTTGGCAATAATGATGTACATCTTGGGAGTGAACATGCACCCCAGGGCCACTGTTACACTGAGGCTCACGGCAAAGCAGGTCGTGATGATCTTGTAGTTGCTCCCGAAGTAAATGGGCACGAAAGCCAGCCAGATGATGCAGGTCGTGTACATGGTGAAGGCAATGTATTTGGCTTCGTTGAAGTTGGCGGGCACGTTGCGGGTCTTGAAGGCATAGTAGGTACAGCTCATGATGAGGAGTCCATTGTAGCCTAGAGGGGCCACCACGCCCAAGTTGCTGGTGTTGCAGATCAGGTAGACTTCCTTGATACTCGGGTATGACAGAATGGGCATGGGGGGCTCCATGATGAACAGGGTTACCACCAGGGTGAGCTGCACACTGATCAGAATCGAGGCGATGAGGACCTGGGCCCAGGCGCTCATGAACCTGGGCTTCCGGGTGCAGATCTTCTTCTTGCTGCCCGCGAGGATGCGTGCGATGCGGTTGGTTTTGGTCACCAGAGCAGAGTAGCACATAGCAGAGGAGAGGCCAACCAGAAGGCGCTGGAGGTAGCAGGACGTGGTGGTAGGTTTGGCGATGAGTGTGAACGGGCACACGTAACCCAGGAAAATACCAGCCAGGATGATGTAGCAGAGCTCCCTACTAGAGGACTTGACCACCGGTGTGTCCCGGTACAGAACAAAGATGAGGGTGACAAACAAGGTGACCAGGATGCCCAGGCAGGAGAAGGCGATGGCAATGATGGACTCGATATTGCTCCATTCAAGATAGCGGACCAGAATGGGCTCACAGCCTGTGAGGAGAAAGAATAGTTCTTAAAATGAATCCAGGATTCCTACTGATCGATAGTAACAGTGCTTCCTAGTTACCAGAGGCATAGCTACATTCACATCTTTCATGAGTTATGTTATCTTAATGCTTTCAAAACACTGCTGCACTATTACACAAAGAAAAGTACACCATTGTTTTGTCTGGACAATCATGTTCCCAAACCTAACCTCATTATAATTCTAATGTGACATACGTCAGCCTATAATCTTTTTCTGCCAACACCAGCCTTACAAATGGATACCACTCTGTGGGTGGAACTCAGTTCTACATTTTCAGAAAGAGATAGAAAAAGAAGAAACCTAAATTATGTTTCCAGTGAAGGTTAAACGGTGAAAAATGTAATAGGTAAGTTAGTAAAAATAAACTTAATTTTTGTTTGTTTGTTTTTACTTTTGTGTAGCTATTGTCTGTAGAGCAGAGGTGCCCAACCTTTTCACTTCCCTGGGTCACATTGGGAAGACTTGTCTTGGGCCACACATAAAATACACTAACACTAATAACTGATGAGATAAAAAAAGAAATCACACAAAAAATCTCATAATGTTTGAAGGAAGTTTACGAATTTGTGTTGGGCTGTATTCAAAGCTGTCCTGCACTGCATGCAGCCTGTGGGTCGCAGGTTGGACAAGCTCGTTCTTGAAGCAAGTCCAGCTCACAGGCAAATTTTTCTTTTTTTGAACAGCAGAGTATTTTAAACATAAATTTCATTTCATTTCATTTCATTTCAGTTACTTAGAAGAATCCACAGTCTCCTATTTACTACATGTTATATTACTATGTCTCACCCCTTTAGTTATGTATGATCTCTGTGTAACATCTGAGGGCCTCTAAGGTATCAGTTGCTAATAAATATACCAAAGAAGAAGGAAGTCTTCCCTTACACCTCTGACTTATCTTCTCCCTTGAGATGGAGAATAAAGTCTGTTTTGTATTTCACAGACAGAGAAAATTGTCTCAGGTTCTGCAAACAACTTTTTTACAGAATTTGGGGTTTGGTCTATGCTAGTATTTCCCAAATTGTAGGAATAAATATATTTCCATAAATTATAAACATGTTATTAAATTATATTAAATTATAAATATATTTATGAAAATATATTTCCATATTTATATTTCCTGAAGTTCTCCTTTACTGATTAAGATTTGTAGAGCTTATACAATTTATAGAGCTTCCCACCATAAAAGCAATGGTTCTTTGATATGTGCTATGCTGTCGAGTTAACACATCTAGACTTATAGAGCTGCTGTATTATGAGTATTACATTAGTGGACAGTAATCTGGGAAGAAGAAGTAGCAACAATTCATAATAAGCTAATTAACTAGTAGAAAATAATATTTTTTGTTAATGATAAGGATTTGTTACATATGGTAACATTGACTTTAAAGAGCTTGCACAAAACCTAAAGCTACTTTGAGTAATTAGTTTATGCCTGTAATTGTCCTCAGGCAAGGATACTAAGTATTGGCTATTAATTATGAAGCTGGCTTTAATATGTAATCCTCAAAGATTTTTGGGCTGAGGGCATGAATTTTTTGTAGTTATTGGATGGAAACTTCTCTCAGTCCCTTTCACCATGCCAGGTTGCTTCATCAAAGCCAGCAAGAGAGTGAAAATCATTATCTATGGAACCTAATGCTGGGACTGATATCTCATCAATTTCGCTATATTCCATAGAAACTAAACAAGTCATAGACCTTGTTCTTACTCAAGGGGAGGGGATGATGGCACAAGGGCATGAATCTGAGGAAGTGAGGTTGTTGGGGACTGTCTCAGAAGCTGCCTACCACAACGAACAGTGGTTCTTTGACATGTGCTATGCTGTTGAGTTAACATATCTAGGTCACAGGATAGCATTTTCACATTGATACAAAAAAGAAAGATTTATAAAAATGTAGGTTTCTATGATAATCTGTATGCTTCGGTGCTCTGTTCCAATCTACCATTTCTGTGGAGTCTTTTGTCTGTAGGGATTCTGGGGCAAAAACTATTTTTTGAATAATCTTTTAAATTATACATAGTGTAGTTATTTTCACGACTAGAGCAGCTATAATTTGATCATGTGTAAGAACTTTAGTACATCTTATTTGGAAGTAGATTCGGTGTATAAAAATTTTAGGTTTTGTGTCACAGAGAATAATATATCCTTTTAATAATAATCTTAAAGTAACAGTTACTGGTTGGTGCATTAAAATGGTAAAGAATTTTACTATTTGAATGGCCTTTATTAAACCAAGGTATCTAATATTCTGTTACTAGTGAGATTATTGGTAGTCATGGAGGCACCTATAGCAATAAGAAGTGGTATTGTTTCCCTTGGAAGTTCAGAGGAAGGACAGGGTGCTGTTGTATGCCAATGTCTCCTATGGAGTTAAGGGATTGGACAAGTATTAGGCAGTTATCCTACTGAGCATTAGTTAATGTGAGATATTGGTTCCTTAAATTATACTTCTGTTTGCAGTATCTACAGATTTTTATAGTCTATTGGCTTGCTAATCTTACTAATCACAGAGAATAGAGGCCCTTATTTTTTAAAAGATTTATTTTTACTGTTTTTGCCAGAGAGAGACACAGAGAGAAGGGGGAGGGCCCAGAACAGTCTCCACAGTTGCACATCATTAGTTTCCTACCTAGTTTCATTCCACAGGTGGGCAGGGGGCTGCACAGGACAGGAACTGGGCCAGGGGTCTCCTGCATGGGAGGCACATCCCCACCAGCCAGGGAGATGAACTGGGGGCATCCCACATATGAGGCTCACCCTGGTGAGAACCAAAGTTGGGGGCACACCCCAGTTCAGCTTATGGGCCCGCATGGGCCAGGGCTGGGACTCGGTCCCTGGACCCCAGGACTGCAAGCAGAGCACTCAACTCGCTGAGCCATCCTGGCTTCCCCTATAATTATTTTAATTTCTTGTATATTTACTTTGTAAGTCTATTGAAATGTCTGGTCACATGTAGAATATTTTCTGAGTTAGTAATTTTATATCTCAACATTCCTTTTTCTGGTTTGATTCCTCTAATTCAGGGTTGAGTGCATTTACAGAAAGAGATGATATCGTCCATATATCAGCTATTGTACCTACCCGAGAACTATTTGAAGGCTTTCTAAAGTCTATCTTTTATCTTTATTGAGTTTATAATTTTGAATCTTCATTGAAAGAAATGTTTCTGAAATGGCTTTAAGTAATTAAAGCCATTTGTACATTTTCTACTTTTATATTTTCTACTTTTAATATTTTTTATATTTAGTTATTTATTAATTAATTTATTTTTAAAGTTTTATTTTATTGTTTGAGAGAAGGTGAGAGAGAGACAGTGAGATAAAGAGAAAGGGAGGAGGGCTCAGAGCAGTCTCCATCGTTGTCCATCATTAGTTGTGACACAGTTTCATTCTACACAGGTGGATGTGGGGCCGAATAAGGTGAGAATGGAACAGGGGGCCTCCTGCATTAGAGGCAAGAATCTTCACCCCCATCCTGATGGTCACCAGTTGTGCTGCAGTTCAGCATATGGGGTTTGCATCTGCTGGGATCAGGATTAAATCCTTGGATCTCATGGTTGCAAGGTAAGCACTCAACCCGTAGCTATCTCAGCATCCCCTCTACTTTTATTTTTAAAATTTTACATGACTAGGTTATTTAAATTCTCCTTTTCTAATCTGCTGTTTTGAAACATTTTCTTCCATAAGGTTAGGGGACCAGATTTTAACATTGGTAAAGCGGGACACCACTGACCGGAGGGGAGGGGGTTCTTGATTAAAAATTTGGTCTATCTCCCGCCGTTCCCTAGCTTGTCGTGCATTCTTTCCAAAAATCGGGACTTTTTTTTAAACACTGCAGGACGCGGGACAAATTGTTAAAAATCGGGACTGTCCCTCCAAAAGTGGGACGTCTGGCCACCTTACCATAAGGCTAAAAATTAATTGAATTAATTGGTACATATCTGTAATGAGGAACAATAAGTGTTTAATACAAATTCTGAACTCTGCAGAAAATATTTTGCACGAATCTCTGAAGTTTAGGAAAACCATTAATTATAGCTCTTAGTTTGGCTCAGGATTTTTATTCAGCTTCCATACATTTGACTTGTGTTCTACAAATTTAAAATGTGCTATTCTTTTCTAATGAAAACACTGAGAACAGAACAGCTCATTTAAAAAATAGCTAAAAGTTACGTAGAGAAAAGAGAAATGCAAAGACGCTCATTTTAAAAAAGTTACCAAGGTTTTGACAAGAACTATTAAAATTGGAATTGGAATTTTATTTAGAAATCTCAGAATGCCAATTAAGGAGCTAAATATTGACTATATAGTGTTTTATCCCTTAATTTGTCTACTACCTGCTTAAATATTTTAATTCATTGATTATGTGTCATATCAAAAGTTCTCCATAATGGTCATTGTTACTCTACCTATCTGTCATCTCTTCCCTCCGTCATTCTCTCTCTATCATCTGTCATCTATCTGTCTGTCTCCTATCTTAGTCATTTTTCTAAATTTATCAAGCAAATGAGAAGATTTAAAATTAAAATGTGACTTTTTATAGAAAGCAGTTACTCCAAAGAGGTTGAGACTTTGACATTGACAAACACCTAATATGCAAGTGAGAATTTACTATGATCAGTCAAGAGTCTGTGCTTGTGACTGGTTTGCACTCTTTTATTAAACGTGAGTCTGTTCCTGATTGGGTGATTATCAGGAGCAAGCACTGACACTGTTTGGCTGACGTGCAAACACATGTTCTCTGAAGGGCACTGTTGTTGATTGAACAGGTTTAGACAGGTTTAGGTGTTTCCTTGTTACCAGAACAATGAGTCTTTTCCTAAATTTATTTCCTAACCTAGATTTATTTAAGTGTCCCTACCAGAATAGAATTTTGAACAACACTATGCTAAATCTTGACTTAACATTGTTTTACTATGGTTTTTATTCCAAAAAGTAAAAAGGGGAACTACTAGGTTTAATATACAGTAAGTAGTCTAGTAAGTAAGGATATTATATAATTTAATACTTTACCACAGTCTAATGCTCTTCTCTGTGGCATATCAAATTGTTAAAAAGAAACTAACACAAGTAAACTAATAGCTGGTATGCTTTCAGATTATTCACTTATTTATTTAAAGATTTATTTTATTGTTTTTGACAGAGACAGGGAGAGACAGAGATAAGGGAGAGAGACCAGAGCAGTCTCCATTGTGGTACTTCATCAGGTTTTGACATAGTTTCGTTCCACAAGGGTGGGTGGGGGCTGCACAGGGCAGGAACTGGGCTGAAGGCTTCCTGCATGGGAGGCAAGCCCCCAAGAGCCAGGATTCAAACTTGGGGGCAAGAACCAAACTTGGGGCCTCCTGCATGGGAAGCACACCTCAATTTGGCATATGGGTCTGCACAGGCTGGGCCAGGATTCAATCCTCAGTCCCCAGGGCTGCAAAGCAAGCATTTAACCCACTGAGCCAACCTGGCTTCTCCTCACTTATTTAACACGATATAGAAATATTTTTTTGAAAGTCTTCAGGTACTTTTTGAAAATAAAAAAAAAATGTTATTTTTTTATATGTTGATGCTATGCAAAAGATTTTCTATCATAAATGCTGAGACCTACAGTAAAAAAGGCAATGTAAAAGCTATCTATAGATGCTATAAAAACACCTTTAAAATATAATAGAAATATTTTTGAGACAATCATGTGAAACAGACTGCTCTAATTAGAAGTCCTCATATAGGGGTCACCTATAAAACAACAAATAATGTATTAATAATAACAAATTCATGGATGGAGAAGTTTAGACATTTAATTATAGATACACAAAATCTGGCCAGAATGATTGCATTGTAAGATCTGTGAGGATAATGTCTGACAAAACTAGTGTGGCTATCTGGTAATACTGGAAAAAATATCCAGTAGGCCATGAATAAAATCCTGACAGAAAAATGAAAGAACTCATTCCACTATGGACAAATTGGCCACAAAATTAAAAACTAATAAAAAAATATTTTCAGGATAGTAGATATGGCCAGTTCATGTTTCACTTGTAATTAAATAAATCTGAAAAGACTATAAAGGTGAGGGCACTGACTGGTACAATTGTAAAAGGGGCCTTTAAATAACCCTAAGTGTATTTATACAGTTATCTCCATTTATGGTTCATGAATATGTAGTAGTTTACACACAGTGTTTATTTTATGAATTGGTTGAAACATCCCCCTGTTAAAAAGCCATAATACTTACAATGGCTAAAATTTGATTAGATTTCATGGTTTTAGCTAGCACTTTCCCATTTACCAATCTAATGCTATGGGAACATTTTTATTGGAACATATACTAATAAATTGAAATTATGCAAGGCTGTCTTCGTTTCCAACTCTGGATAAACAAAAAGGATTCTTAATATGGCTGAAGGTTAACCCCCACGTAGTGATTTTAAACTAAGGTTCTGCAGAGACCTTTCAGAAACAATTTTGATAATATATTAAACAATTTTGGCTGAAGGCCATGGAAATTGACTGAACCCAAGAACCTTGAAACAAGTTAGTGACTACACAATGGTCGTCTGCACAGGGTCATCTTTAGAAGATTCTGTCATAGTCTTCTATACTCTTGCTTATTCATACTTTTTTTTTTTTTTACTGATTTAAAGCTACAGAAATCTGAGTTTGTCTTTAATGTCCTCCTTACTAAAATTTAGTAATAAGTACTTGCCTCAGCCTAGGTTTTATAAAGACAATAAATACTCTAACTCAATAATTCAATTATATCAAGTTATTGTTACTGTGTGACACTAACTTTTCCAATAATGATACATTTTTATGTACAAAGATTTCATGAATTCAGATATTTGTAAAGATTCAGAAGACTCACAGAACATACTTGTGTAAGGTTTCTATTTAAAGATGAAAGGCACAGTACAGCAAAAGAAAGACAGTGAAGGTAAGCAGCAAGAACTAAGAGATATCCAGGGACAAGCTCTCTAGGACCCTTATTCCCACAGGAAATACTTCATCTGTGGATTGAATGACCAGAATCTGCACATTGAATACTGGTTTTGAGACAGCTCAAGGCAGTTCCCAGTGTAGTCTTTTTAAGATCCTCAAGTCATAGCCAAGTCAGCCTGTCAAATAAAATATGCCAGGTGAAAGCTATCAGTAGACGAAGTGGCTTTGGTTGTCACTGGTGAAGTTTCAAACTTTTAACTGCACATCATAAATCCCAGTCCCCTTAATGTAACCAAGAATCAAAGACAGATACTCAGGCACCTTCACAGATCATCACCAATCATCAAAGTCTAGCTGTAAATTAAGCTTATCCTATACTATACAGTGTACTACACCAACAAAGGAAAACATCTTTATATTAGAAAAGGATGTAAGTATTCTTGTGTTGTAACAATAGCTGTTTGTCACAACACTCAGAAACAATACACCTACAACTCCACCCACTATGATCGCTTTCTCTTGTGAAGATCATAGATTCTTTTCTCTCTGCGGAAAACAGGCTTTCCCATGCCAATCCAGGAGCACGTAGAACAGCATCCCTTGGGCAACAAACATTTACATTTTGAATAAGCTTCTTAAAAGTATTTCTTCTTTTCTCTTTTCCTCTCCTCTCCTTCCCTCTCCTCTCCTTCCCTCCTTCATTTCTTTCCCCTCTTCTAATTTTTTTTAAAGACATCCTACATTTGAGAAGCACTAGGTTAGATATTTTAAGGGAATTAGTTGTAATATCTATATTGTCCATATGTGTAGTGTAATGTATAATATAATGTACTTGTCCTGTCTAAAGGTTAAAAGAAAAGAGTTGTTCAGTTCCCAGGGTATTTGGGTATCCCAACAAATAGAGTTTACCTTCAACATATGATGAAGTATCCTGAGCCTACCAGACCTGTATCAAAAGGAGACAATATTATGGGAGTTGGGCACACTGTATTTAAAGCCCAGAGAACTTAAAAACCTAACAGAGTCCATGCTCAGAGTTAGCCTAGAGAATCCAGAGCATCACATAAGACAGTTTTCCTTCAAGCAGATTATGAATTACTGAGCAAAATTCAAGAGAAGTGGTAATAACTGAAATGAGAACAAGGCATTGTTCCTAATTTTTGAACCAAATATTGGCTCACCTGTAAGATCCAAGTGCATTGGAGGAAGCTAAAACTTAATACCTGATTTCTTTCCAATGATGTTAAAGACAAATTTGATATGAATCAAAAAATAAATAAAGGCCACAATTTTCTACCCAAAATATCTTGGACATTTAATAACATTTAAAATAATACTTCATGATTACATAAGCCTTCATCAAAATGCTTTCTTTAATGTTATCATATTAATATGAATTATTTACATGATGAAATTCTATTTATTATTCAATATTCAACTCAAATGTCCCTTCCTCTGCAAATTCTTTTCTCTTCCCTGGGAAATATATTACTTTTTTTAACTCTATTCATATATTTTGCACATATTCCTACTGTAAGACTTAGATCATAATTGACTGTTTAAATGTCTAGTTTCATATGAAACTCATCATCATCCACCAGAATATAAACCTTGCTTCATTCACCCATGTGTCCCCAGTTTCTCAAAAACAAACAAAAAAAAAGTGCCTGGCATGAAGCAGATAGTAGTATATAATATTAAATTAAATAAATGAGTAGATAGTATGAGAAATCATAGCAACTGCTGGAATGAAGAAAAATGGCTAAAATTAGTTAATTATTATAACTAAGTATTTTCTATTTTTTGAGGATAAAATTTAGTGTAGTCTGGCTTTCTGAAGAACCTTATACTATTTGACTTTTTAAAAGAAATAAGGAGCCTTGGATTATATATATTTGGCCCATGAATTATTAAACTATTGTCTAGTTATATATCGAGGTAGAAGAGATCCCTGTTTTTGTATCATAAGAAATCAGGTGTAAAATTTAAATGTTAAATTAAAATGTGCATTTTCTCAAGAAGAAAATATGAGAAACTGATTAACAGCTTCAGAAATCACTTCTAAGAAATACACCAATTTTTCTTCATAGCCAAAAAACATGCTAATGAAAAATAAAACTCACTTATAAACATGGTTTTATTCATTAATATTACTCTTCGGAGCACATGTAGAAAGTAGCTATCATAAAATTATTTTAAATATTTTAACAAATTCTACCTTTAGTAAAAAACACCATTTCCCAAAGAACAAGTTTTCATTTTAACTAAAATTCAGAAAAAAAAAAAATCATCCCTGGAAATAAAATACTTAAAGGTAATGCATTTACTCCTCTGAGTAGTTCTACTGATTTTTGGTATTCTCCGCTGATACCATGGCAATCCAACAACACGTTGTCATGTAGTGCACCCTCCCTCTGAGCCCCACGTGGAACCAAGTAAATGGCAAATGAGATCTCATTTTCGTTGTGTATAAGACTGAAAGGGATGCAGAAGCAAAGTGTTTTTGACAATAAGTATAAATTAGTATTCTGAAATATTTTAAGCATAAGATTTGCAAAATAATCTGGATATATGATGTAAAAGTAGCCACTCACCTGCTTTGCTTAGAAAGAGTTTGAGCTGTTGTTTGGCTCAATTTATTTGAATTTAAAGTGACTTTTGCCCACGTGATGGACAACAGTAGATTAAATTCTTTAGAAGGAGCCCTAATCAATGGTGGTGATCATTTGGCAGTGGGAAGATAATATGCCCACAATGGAAGATCTCTAGAGAGTAAAATATGTGACTTTGAGTTCCACTATTATATCATATTAGATCTTTTTTCAAAGTTAGTTTTTGTATTTCAATGTTTTAAAATAGAAGTTCTCATTTATGAGATAAGCCCCAATTAAGGTGAAAATTGAGTAGTAGGAAAAGTTTGGGGAAGCCCCCAAAAATGCAGACAAGAGAAAAACTGTTGTACCTCAAAGCCAGGACTTCTGACTTCTAAGGTCAACCTGAGAAAGAGGCTGGTTTTTCTGAGCCTCTTCCTCATCAGCCGTGGTGTCAGTCAAGTAGCAGGGAGGACTGACTATTAATTAAACCAACCTCAGTCCTCAAGCACACTGATGATCTAAGGTGACCTACTTACCAAGAAAAAGGAGCCCAGCAAGAAACACACACTACAAAGGAGGATAAAGACGATACAGAATGAGTAGGACAGAAGGGGTGTGTCCAAAGAGACTTTGGGAAAGCATTTCCAAGACAGTGAATTGCATGCAACTACGAGATAAGTGGCAGAGTGAGAGAGCATTAGACTCTGGGACAAAAAAGCCCAAGCTTGTCATAGTGGCTTCTCTGTTTACCAACTGCATTGACTTAGTCCTAGATGAACTTCTGTGAGTCTCTTTCTTTTTCTACCGTAAGTCTCTCAACAGGGCAAACATTTACAAGGGAGCTGTTATGTTCAAGGAACCAAGCTATGAGCTAGATACTAATATTTCTCCAAGGATGGGACAGGAAAAATGTGCCTCCAAATCTGCTGGGTCCCATCTCAGAACCAGTGAAAGAGAATCTCTGCCAGCAAATAATTCCTGGGTAATTTTTAGGCACATTAAAGTTGATCATCAGTTTTCAACTAAAGAATAAAAAGATGAGGGAGATACAGTGTGTACCTTCAAAAATATTCTGATCTGATTTTCTTTTTTTTTTAAAGAGACCTTTGTACTAGGTAATTTCTAAAAGCATGCTGGTACTCAGTTTAATTTTTTTTCCCCTAACAAGATTTTACAAGACATTCTCACTTAATAAGTATAATTTTAATGATGTGACCTGGTTCTATTAACCCAGCCATTTTTGATGTGCTTTGAAGAAGCCACATAATTTCTTGGTCTTATATTCTTATTCAGTAACAAGTGGAAAAGTGAACAATGATCAGGAATACCATCCTCTCTAAAGATTTTCAGCAATACCAGGGAGGCATAGGATTAGGAGGCAGTGAACTAGGGTCTGATGCTAACTAGTTGCATGACCTTGGACTCACAAGTACATCTCCCTAGGCCTCAACGTCCTCTTTCTCAAACGTGGGATTAGATTACTCAGATGACAATCTTTCCATGGCTCTATTACTCTCAGAATGTGTGAAAAGTATTTGGGAAACATCTCTTGTGTGAACTCATACTAGGGACTGTAAAAAAACAAAATTTATATGCTGAATGTTGCTCTTAGGAAACATAAACTAATACAATCCATCCATATGAGTCCCGTTGATAGTACTAGTAAATCATCTCTTGTATTCATTGATTCCTCTCCATTCCCGCCTTGAGTGATCTGGTCTGCACCCTTTGAAATTATTCACTTGGATCAATGCAATAGCTTCTTCTCTCTGTTTTAAGGCTAGTGCCACTACTCTCCTCCACAGTGCTACCAGGGGCGTCTTTCTGAGACACTGATATCATGGTGGCAGTCACCACTTTAAATCTTTCAGTGGTTCTCTGGTGCTTAAAGCCAAAGTCAAAACATTTAGGAAAAGGCTGTACAAAGCTGTTTACCATCCACTGTAAGTACACTCACCCAGTCTCTCACTTCCAACCACTTTGCTGCTAGGCCCTTGTGTCTACCAACTAACCCCATGTACTTGTTTCATGCTTTTCTCCAAATTTATCATATGCTCTCATGTTTCCCATGTCCTCTGTCTTGAATTCCTTTCATTTTCTTGTCTACCTAACAAACTACAATACTTTATAAATGTCTCTCTTATATTAATTACTATTTTATATTATATATATAGATTTTAAAGAGAATAAGACTGGGAGTGTATTTCATTTACCTTTGTAGCTATAGAGCCTTCCACAATGCCTCACAATAGATGTTCACGAAATGTGTGTAAATATAAGTTCTAGTGACTGGAGAAACATTTTCAAGTAAATTAAAAACAACAAAACAACAAACAGAAAACAACTGGTATACTAAAATACCCTTTTGATATTCACTTTTATTTAAATTTAAAAGAACTGTCTTTTCAATAGAGATCATGGAAAACTTAGAAGAGGTTAGTGTGTACTGGTCCACATGAGCACTAGGAAGTGCATGCTGCAAATGAATATTGAAAAAGTCACTGACATTTTAAACAGTGGGCACATTGCAAAGGCCAATAGGAACGAAGTTGACACGTGCAGAGCACCTACCTGTGAGGTCTGCGTTGGGCCACCACCCCACGTCGCAGGCTTTGCAGGTAAACTCGTCTTGCATGTACTCATTCTCCTTACAAGCTGTGCAGATCCAGCAGCAGCTCACCTCTCCTTTCCGTATGACCTGCAACACAGAAGTAGTTCATGTGCCTCAAAGACCGTTTCTCTAGGAGGTCTTGTATCTTGGATGTGGATTTGTTTTCATACTATGATTAAAAAGAAGGGGGGGGTATTCTTCAAACAATCCTATATGCTGAAGAACCTTAAGAACATGGATTGAAATATACTTGATTATCTTAGAGTTCAGATATGAATCTCAATTCATTCCGTGCTGGGTTTGGAGACTTTTTGATAATAATTTCTTTAATAAAGAGAATTAACTATATTATCTGTTTGTTTGTTTTTTTGACAGAGACAGAGAGAGACAGAGGTAGAGAGAGACAGAGAGAAGGGGAAGGACCCAGAGCAGTCTCCATAGCTGTATGTTACCAGTTTTCAACATGATTTCGTTCCATACAGGTGGGCAGGGGCTGCTCAGGGCGGGAACTGGTTGGGGGCTTCCTGCATGGGAAGCAAGCCCCCTCAAGCCAGGGGCCAAACTGGGGGGCGAGAACTGAATTGGGGGCTTCCTGCGTGTGAAGCACACCCCAGTTCAGAATATGGGTCTACACGGGCCAAGGCCAGGTTTTGATCCTTGGTCCCTGGGGCTGCAAAGTGAGCACTTAACCAGCTGAGCCATCCCAGCTTCTCCTACATTATCTTTTCCAGAGTTAAAAATGAAACAGTTGAACTCTATCTAGTTAAATGTGAATAATTAATACATATTAATATTTTGAAAGAGCAACTAATGTTTAAAGACAAATGTTTCTATATAATAAAACCTTATTAATTCATAAAAAGTGAGAAGTTATGGAAATTCTTGGAATTACAAAAGTCTGAGAAACTTTATATACATAAAGACAGAATGATAGCTAAGAAAGTATAACCTTATTATTGGCTTTATTACTTGCTCTAGTGAATTGGAAAGATCACATAAATTGTTGGAAGAAAAATTACTATTCCAAAATTGCTGAAGAATTGCTTATTGCCTGAGCAGTTTCAACTTTCTCCCATTTTCAGTCTGTTTGGTAAGCACATTTTTCACTTACACAATACAAAAATAAACACTAAAACACACTAAATGTAAAGTAATGTTCTAGTATTTTTTATATACTTTAGTTTTCATTGTACAACTTCCATCTGGTAATTTTTTATATTTTCATTTGGCTTCTCATAATATTCATATATTTTTTAAATCCTTTAGTATGTACATACATTAAATATTTTTAATGGCTTTGACTGCCAATTTCATCATCAACGTAATTTCTGAGACTGTTTCTATGGCTTGATTTTCTTTCTGTTAATGTGTCACCTTTTCTCACTTTGTCATCTGTCTAAAAATTACCAGATGCTGGATATTGTGTACAAAGTGCTGGAGTTTTTTCCTTGAAGAAGTATTGACTTTTGTTCTGGAAGACAGCTAAATTATTTGTCACTCAGTTTGAGTTTTGGTTTTAATCTTTCAGTGCAAGTCTAGAATAGTTTAGCCTCATTATTGAAGTGTGACCCCTCTGAGGTCTCTACTTAATTTCTTGTGCATTCAACAAGGTGTCTACACCCAGCTTGTGGAAACTGGAAGATTCCTAGCTCCATGTGAGCTCTAGGGACCCAGTTCCCTAGGAATTGTCCTCTTCCTGGACTTTTTGAACCAACTCAAATGTAGTTTGGCACTCAGTCAAATATTCAAGGGAAGTCCTATGCTAATTTGGGGGACTCTTTCTGCATATATCCTTCTTTTTTTTTTACTAGGCACTGCAAATTCTAGTTGCCTTGGCCTTCCTAAACTCTGATTTCTGTTTCCTTAAATTAGCACCATGGCCAATCTCTCTTTGTGTTCGTTCTCATTGAACAACAACCAGGAAATTGCCTCCAGGTAGAAAATCTGAGTGATTTTAGGGTTCACCTTGTTTAGTCAACAAAATGAAAGTCCATTTTTGTGGAATCGAGGTCATAATGCTGTTTTCTCATGTCTGAACATAGTCATTTCATATATTGTGTCAAGTTTTCTAGTTGTTCACAGATGTTCTAGACTCTGTCACTCTGTCATGGCTAGAAGCAGAACTCTTTGCCTAACATGTTAAACAATATCAAATGTTCTCATATGTAAAGTCAAAAATTAAACTGTTAACCCTGATATACCTTAAAATCAAACAAACTCTAGGCTTTGTGAAAATAAAATTATTTTTACTCGTATCAGTCTGAAATTTATACCACTATTTTAGAATTACATTAAAAAATTAAATGATAATATATTTTCACAAAATATAAAAGGTTTTCTTTTTCTTCTGTTACTTTTAAATAACTTTAGAAAGTAAAATCAAATTAAGATTTTTTTAATAAAAATTCATAACTACACTCAGAATTAGTATGGGAAATTTACATTCCAAATGATAATTTTTTCTAAGTGATATGAGAAAAATTGAATTAGATAATACTGCCTCTATATCCTAATTACTGCATTTTTCCATGTATAATGACCCCATGTATAAGACAACCCCTATTTTTCTAACACAACATTAAGAAATCAATACACAGGTTACTCTTGTGTATAAGACAACCCCCAGTTTTTGGTCTAACAATTTTAGACAAAAGTGTCATCTTATACACAGAATAATATGGTAGTATAAGGAGTACAGTAAAAGACATCATATAATACTGTATATCTCTTCAATCAGTTTTATCTTTTTCTCTCACAATACAATTAATGCTACTAATTAGAAAAATTCAAAAGATGATAATGCTTAACAAATGTATTCATGCAAGATGCCATATAAAGGAAGATCCTGTGAGTAACTGGTGCATGGAAAGTATTTTAAACTAGGATTTGAATCCTTGAATAAATGAAGAAATTAGTGATTATCTTATATCTTTAATAAGTACCGGTAACGAAAAATTAAACTACTTAGGTGGGTTATTTTTATTATTCCTTTTTTAAGCTACTAAATATGTGTGCCTTTGCTGTACAATATCTACAATGTGAAATTTGTGTTTTCTATCTCTCAGCCACCCTCTACATTGAGATTTTATAACTTTACCTCTGAATTCTAGTCCCTGTCTCATAATCATGGAACAGGCATCTAATTTCTTCTCACTCTAGAAGGTTATGCACCCAGTTGCCAAGATTATCTGAATGGTTTGTGGACTCCTCCGTTTTCAGATCATAGTCATCAAGATACATAAATGTACTAAGAACATAAAGAACATATAATAGGCAGCCAATGAATGAGTGTGGAATTGAGTCTTTTCTCAAAAATGTATTTAGGCCACCTGAGAAATTTTAGTGTCTCCCTGTTCCAATACTTCTGAAATATAAGCTCATCAGTCAGGTATTCACTTCGTCCCTGGTCCTTGTGTCTGCACCTAACTTTGTCTATTATTAACTTCTCACAAAAGTTTGACAAATATGGAAGGATATCCTCTGTGCCAACCCTGGTGTATGTCCGTATTACTGTCCACATAACTATTTTTTTAAGTTGTTTTGAAGTGAGGTTTCAAGTAGAGTAGATACATTATGATTATTGTTTTTCATCTGAGCTGCTTTTTATAAGGATTATTCTAGCTGCTGTCTAGAGAATATATTTTACGTGGGGGAGAGAGAGAGAGAGAGAAGAGTGAATGAGTGAGTAAGAGTGTGTTAATCCTGACTCTAACATAGAACTATATAATAAACAAATACATATATTTTAATAAAAGCATGATGAGTATTACCTTCCATTTCAAATGTCATCCTTCCTCCCATCAGTCCATCTATATCACTAACTTTCACAAACAGGAACATCACAAACTCCAACCAGTGTTTCTGGAGCAATAAACCCATTGAAACATTGCTCTACTTGGAATTCTCTAACAATTAAAGTACAGTTGGTATTTTATTACCAAAATTTAGTTTTCGTCCTCTAATTATTTCTTATCTATATGTTGTATGTGTTTTATTTAGATGCAGTTTTCTTTTTCTTTTAAGATTTGATTTATTGTTTAAGAGAAGGTGAGAAAGAGAGACAGAGAGAAGTGGGGAGGGCCCAGAGCAGTCTCCATAGCTGTGTGTCATCAGATTTTTGACATAGTTTTATTCTACACAGGTGGATGTGGGGCCACATGGGGCAGGACCAAACTGGGAGCCTCCTGCATGGAAGGTGAGAACCTTCACCACCACCCTGGTGGTTGCCAGTTGTGCTGAAGTTCAGCATGTGGGGTTTGAATGGGCCAAGGCCAGGATTCAATCCCTGGACTTGGCAATTGCAAGGCAAGCACTGAACCTATTGAGTTATTCTAGCACCTCCTAGATATAATTCTTTTTTATTCTTAAGTTATTGTGTATCACTAATGTTCTAATCTCTCCAATATCATGAATATTTTTATATTGCATATTTTTATTAGTCATGTTCACTGTTATTTATTGTGTGCATAGTATACACTCAAGAACTGAAGTGTTGTTGTTGTTTTTCATTTTCGTGACAGTAGAGCACTTTTTACGATAGCCCTGAGTCATAATAAAAGCTTTGATATTTCATGGAAACTGCTCTTGAAGGACTCGGGCTTATAAGGCCCAGGATATTGATTCTCCTTACATCCTGTGTGCACGGTGCTGTGTTTATTGTTAGTGAGACTAGGCACCCCGCAGATACACACAATGCTGTGAGTCAGTTACGCACACATGGGAGGAGTCCTAAAGCGTTTATGCCAAAGGAAATCAAGTGTTCAATTGATGACTAAGTTTCTGAAGTAATTTCTAATGGGTTTTTTTAATCAAGGTTTTATTTAGAAGAAGGATGGAAGCAAACAACATTGAGAGAACATAAAAAAGACAATATAACTATGAATCAAAGGAAACAGGAAATATTTTCCTTCAGGAGGGAAATTCCTGGAAAACTAAACAGAAGGAAGAAGTTGGATCTACCCTAATTAGCACGGTAAGGAGAGAAGGACTAGCCCTGCCCTCCTGTGTGCCCACAGCGGGCTGTGTGAGAACTCCAGCCAAACTGAGTTCCTCACAAGAAGTGACCATGTCAAAGGTTTCTTTGCATTCACAGTGCTAGCATAGTTTTTGGTACATATAAATTACCCAATAATGTATATGAAAGAGAAGAAAATTATGTAATTTTATTATGTAAATAGAATAAATGGAAATGAAGAATTTGAAGGGAATAAAAAATATGAGGACTTAAAGACAGCCTTGCAAGAATTAAATAAAAATATCAATTTAGGAAAATCCCTACATCATAATTTATAGGAAAAATGTAATAAATACAGTTTAGGAATACAAATGGATTACAAGAGTGAGCATATATTGAACCGGCTCTGTGCTAGGCAGTTTGTACAGAATGACACTAACCCTCTCAACCACTCCATGAAGGAAAGTTAATTATGTGCATCTTTCAGATGAGGAAACAGCTGCAGAAGGGATCAGCATCTTATATAAGTCTGTCACATTATCTCAAGAGTTAGGCTCTTCCTAGTGCAATAATGGCTGTTAGGGTGATGACATGCTACACTGAGAACAAGCATTAAACCTCAGAGGTTGGCAGGTATATATTCACTTAATCAACCTTTGTTTAGTGGCCCAGTGGCCCAGACACGGTGCTATGCATACAGACAAACAAATGAAAAGACCTGATCACTGAGGTTAAACAGGTCAAAATCTAACATAATGTGTTAAGTGCACTGCTAAAAGGAGAAATATTTCATTCATTCATTCATTCATTCATTCACTCACTCACAACATGCATTGAGAGTACCTATAATACAATATGCCAGGAACTATGTCAAGATGAGAAAAAAATCAGTGAACTAAACAGATAATATCCCTGTCCTCGAACAGTTTCATTCTCGTTACCTTTCAGAAAAGTATACCAATAAAGAGAAATAGAGTTCAGAGCAGGGACCAAGGTGAGGCAAGTATCACACCTAGGGACCACTTTTAAAGAGCCACACGCCCTCTGGGATGTGCAAGTATCCCCCTTGCACTCGTAAGACCTTCAGAGTGAGTGCCTCCTTAAAGTCTGTGCCCTAGGTACCTTACTTGCCTCACCATGGTCCCAGTCTTGATAATGAGGCACCCAGAATAGGGGGCTGCAATGTTGCATACAGTGGTCAGGGAAGGCCTCACCAAGACATTGCCATTTGAATAAAGAATTGAGAGAGGAAAAGAGAGTACACCCTGAATCTATCTGGTGAAAGAGTGCTCTAGGCAACAGGAGCTAAAGCAAAGACCGGGTAGTAAGAGTACCTTGTGTATGCATACTATCGGCCTCCCTCCTGTACTGTTCTGTATGGATGGTATGCTTCAATCATTGTTTACCTGGATAGGTAAATGGGCCCTGCTTCTGGTACTGCCCTGCTGTACCCTGCTCTGCCCAGCTTCATGTGATTCACAGCAACTCCTACCTGGAATCTGCTCATGGAAGTATTGGACAGGCTGGGCCCAGAGCAAAGGTGAGCACCAAAAAGTGCAGTAACCTGAAGACCAGCATATATACTGGTCGAGGTGTGAGGAGGACAGATGCAGGTGTTACTCAGAGTAGCTCTGGATAAATTAATGATAATTCCATAACATGTCTCATGGAATTATGACTAGTGTTGCAATGTTTCCTCCTCATTCACAGAAACTATAGTAATTTCACGTTTACACACGCACAGAAAAACACAAGAAGACAATGTTCTGTCTTCAACTTTCTTCCACATTTTAGCCAATATGTTTTTAGTTGTTGGGGCCGATGGCATCATCGTGTTGTAATCAGAGGCTACTCAGATAAGAATTTTCGTTCATATTCCAGTGGACAGTTTGCATTAAGAACCTGCAATCTTGCTGTGGAATTTAGACAAGACACATTACATAAGGGAGGAACCATGCCATTGTTTTACTGATTGCCAAAATGGTTACATTAACTACAAACAATTTAAATGGGGAGTTCACTTTGATTCACAAAAAGAGAAAGCTGAGATGGATCGGACAGTTATGATTGATGATGTTCTTGCTAACTTTCTTAGCTGGTTTTGTAGCTATGTGAGAATTAGCCTTATTCTTAGAAAATCTAAGCTGAGGTGTGAAGGTATGAAGTTTCGTGGTATTTGTACCTCACTTTTAAATGGTACAGGGAAAAATTAGTTCACTCAATTCTGAAGTCTATAGTGTGTAAGGTGTGTGTAAATGCACTCTTCCCCACGTGTGTAAGGTATATTTTACTCTATGACAATATGGCATGTGCAATGAGGAACCATTTATGATATAGTCTATGTTCACCTAATGTCTCCAGAATTCTGTCAGATTGACCAGGTGAAAGTAAGAGGAAGTAGTGATTTGTCCACTCTCCATGCCCAAACTTCCAGCCGCCAGACCATGGAGTTAAGAATCCAAAGGCCAACATAAAGAAAGAAAAAAATATGAAGAGGAAGTAGAATAGAAAAGAGGCCAGTGAAAGCAATCTGCAGGACTCTTTCATGGCCTCTCTACTGCTTTCTTTGTCTAGCAAACTCTCCCAATACCTTTGCAAATATTGCTTCCTTAATTCTAGATTCTGTTCCCTCAGCATTTTAAATGGAGACCTTGGTTTATAATTTTATTGTGAATTATTGAGAAAATAAGGCTTAGCAATTGAAACTGCATTTGTAGGAAACATAACCGTTCATATACTGAAACAGAGCTGAACAACACGTGGCTGTGGGATGGTGAGAGCTCTGGGTTGGTTCCAATCCCAGTTCCAGCACTTTCTACTGAGAAAGCTTGGAGCAAATGACTCAAGCCCCCTGGGCCTCAGATTCTTCATCTATAAAATGGCGGTAATGATCTCTGCTTTAAAAGGGTTAAGGAATAACAGACACGATATCTATAAAGCATCTATTACTGTACTTGTACAAGAATATACAGGGTCCGGCAGAAGTAACGCCCCAGCAGAAGTAACATCCCTCTTTTTACGGGCTGGTAATCTATACCAAATCTTTTATTACAAAATCATAAGCATGGCATTCTGTAACATAACAATATCACACTCAAGCACACTCCATGACATTTTATGTGAAATGTTCAAATTGCTGTCCATCTCGTGTCAGACAAAGCAAGCCTTATGATGTCATGGCGGTGATTCTGCCAGACCCTGTACCTGATAAATGTTAGTCTCTGGTCTCTACTGCCTTCCTTTCACATCTGCCTTCCCACCCCTGCTCACCTCTTTCCTGCCTTTCGCCACTCCAAGGAAAATAGCAGCAGACTCGGTGTGAGAGACCACAAACCTGCCAGGTGATGGTGGTGGTGGTAGCACCGTTCTCCTTCCCCATCTCACTTCCCTTTCCTCCTACTCCTGCACCTCTGGGATTCTGCCTCCCAGTGAAGCACTAGCACATCAGCCCCACTTGGCTTTAAGGGCTCAAGGGGACATGAGCTAAATACCTGAGAACTGTGTCATCTAGGTTTTCTTGTCCACTGTCTTCTGGGCAGGGTTGCCAAATGGAAGGACCTAACGGGAGACTGAAGAGAAGGAAGGAGAAGCCATAGCTTCCACCCACTTCAGAGGGTGTCTCAGGTGGGAGCTGTGGCTTTTCTCTGTGTCCTTCTGGCCTGGAGGTCAGAGTGACCCTTGCTGTTGCTCATCTATGAGTTGCTCCAGTGTCCCCAGTTTTGCGTATTAAATTTCCTCTGTTGAACCACCTGGCACAAGTACTTTTCCTCCTGAGTGAACCCTGACTCATACAACACAGAACAATACGAAGTGTGATTTCATCTACCTGTGTTGGTGGTATGGCTAAAAGCAACTTCTGCTTCCATAAGATAACAGATGTATTCCTAAAACTCAATATCATAAGAAAACTGGAATTTTAACCAGTTCAAAGGTCACTGCCATAAGTTCTATCATAGAAGAAGTCAAACGCTTCTTTTCGCATTTTAAGTAGCAGTTGCTATTTAACACAAATACTCCCTTCCTAAAGATTACGCTTCCCAGTTAATACCAGTGCGAGTTGTACAATCCTCTCATAAGTTGCCTCTCTCCCATCTTTGCAGGGGCTACTGATCAACCCTGGCATCCTGGGCCTGGTAGGTGGCAAGTTGGCAGTGGAAGAATGTAAGTGCCATTATTTAGAAAATGGGACTCAGAGTGCATTTGTTGCCATACCTCCCATGGTGCTTATGGGAAACAAACAACCATCCCCCGTCCAGACCTCACCTCCACACCAGCTACCCTCCTTCTGCAGAGTACGTAATATTCCTAAAGTTGGCCCCAAAGAGATTTGCATGGATAGCGAACCCCTGCAACAGCTCAGCGATGATTTCTGGGATCCCTTCAACAGCACTGCATGGGTGGAATACAAATGCGATGCCAGAAATACTTCAGTGTCCAGGCACGGAGATATACGCCATGGCCGATAGCCTTTCCTCTGGACATGGGGCGGGAAAAGGGGCTTTGTTCTGCAGCATGCAGATGGGAATACACGTGGCATTTGAGCCTCCATTCATGGCCCGCCAGCAACCAGAGTAACGGGAGGGAACTGTGACAGGGAGCTGGAGTGCAGTGAATCTGGGGGATAATCTGTTTTCTCTTGCCAGCATTTTAATTTGTTTTTTCCCCTTATACTCTGAAAAACCCAACTTTGTATTTCCAGAAACTGTTTCATAGCTATTGTTTCAATGGTATCACCCGTGTTAGAAAGGTGGCCTGAGCCAAACATGTGGCGTCCTTTGGGTCACAGAAGTGCAGGAACCCAGCCAGGGCTTCGCTATTATCTTTAGGTCTCAGATGTCTTGTTTTCCCCATCATCCAGAAAAGATGACGATGGACTGCAGAGAACCCAGTGGTCTGGCATCTCACGGCAACAGTAGAGAAGAGGTTTTCGGTCTCTAGATTTCAGAAGATATATTCACACATACCCCCAGACAGTCTCATGTGAAAGAATTCCATCAGGACAAGAATCAGAAATGAATTTTTGTGGGGAAACTGTGCTGACGTACAGCCATAAAACACAGTTTGGCTGGAGACATGCTCATGCTACTAAGATACTTCTGCATCAGGCAAAACCTAATGGCATGCGTGCCCTACACTACCCAGCCTGGAAGGACCCCCTGCCCAAGTCCTTCCATGAGCCAGTAGCTGAAGGATTAACCGTGGGCGTGACCGGAGGCCTCCACACCCTGTCACAGCACTAGAATGGATTCTGCTCTGATTGCTTAGGGTCACGCTAATTTTTAAATATTCTTAAGCTCACATCTACAGAGAAGGCACAAGATACATAAAACCAGGTGAAATGGTCTCAGAAGTCTGCTTCTTCCTCAAAGCTGCTGGCATCCCTGAGAGTTCGACTCCATCAGGATCGTTTTCCTCAGCTGCCAGAAGATGTTGCAGGTTTCAAACCCTCGACCTTCTTTCGTCAGCAGAGATAAGGCTTTTCCGGTTCCCACACCAGCATGTCCGCCCATGACTAGATGCCTGCCCTTAGAACCTTCCGTGTACTTCTCAGGGCTTTTCCCGAAAACATTCCAGCAACATGGCCACGTGGCCAGAGGGCCAGAGCCTCACGCAGCTTCTGCTACAGCTCCCGCTGTGCTGTGGGACATTTCTGTGACAGCCTGCCCACTCCCACAGATGAGTCACAGAGAATTAGAGGCAGAAAGACCCTTCGGGTCATTTAACCTTCTCTTGCCAGTTCACAATCACTCCCATACAACTGCTCCATTTCCTAGTGCCTCATCAGTTTGGTTTTAAATAGCATGGGATATAGAGAGTGCTGTTTCTATGCCTTCTCCATGAAAAATTCTTTCTAGCGGGTCCAGCCAAATGATCAATGTTTGAGGTTTATTTTCTGTAGTTTTGGGTATACAATAGCATCACGGTTAGTCACTTGCCCCAAACTGAAAAGCAAGAATCTGAGAATACTGAGAAAATGAGGATGTTCTCTTGGCTAGAAAAAACCAGTTTCAGAAAAATCAAAGAATTTGGTGAAGTCGTGATAATCAGCGCTTCTGTGTTACCTCATTTCAACTTCTTGTATTTTAGTTAGAGGCTCATTTAGCATCCTTGGGCTCCTGCTTTCTTTAACAATCGCTAGCACTGTGACTAAGCAGTATCATTGGTTTTGGTTTAGACGTTATCTTGTTTCAATTTTTAACTCGCTTACTCATTCCCTTGCTTTCTGTATTGTAGTTAAGATCCCAGCTCATCACTGCAGTTCACATGAGGGCTACTCTACGTAAACATTCAAACAGCCTGCCTAGTCCACTTCCTAATCTCTTCAGTTTTAGCTAAACACAAGCACAGAAGCTGTAAGCCTGGGCCACCCTTTCTGGACTGTCTTGTCTAAGAAAAATGTCTGTGTTTTTCTTTTTATTTGTGCAGGTGGTAGGGTGGGGGTGGGGGAAGCATCCTCGTGATCACCGTCTAAGAAGGCATTTGTGGCTGGCTTACCTTAATTTGACCCTTTAAGCAAGGCTCACTGCACACAGACCGGACCATTCCACTCTTGTTCATCTGGATTTTGTAGTCATCTATGTTCAGCACCCCTTCATGCCACGTTCCAATCTGGACATAGTCGTAGCGGTTAGCTTCAGTGTACTGCAGGTTCATAATGTCATACCTATGAAGAAAACAACATGTGTGTCTGCAAGAAGATGTACATGATTATGGAAAACAAAGAAATTTGGTAAAAAGGTAGTAAGAGAGGCAAGGAAAAGGAAAGCTAGAACCATTCCATGTTCTAATACCAGCTACTGTCAATATTTTAGTTGATTTCTAACGTTTCCTCTGATTTTCCAAAATGTGCATTCCATTCTTCAGTTTGTGTATCTATATTTGCTAAAGAAGATAGTACTCTTATACCTTCTTTCTGCTTATTCTCCCCCCAAATAATAATAAGAAGAAGAATAATTCTTTGTGTGCTGAGTTGATCATCCTCTCCTTCAAATAATTATTTATAAAGTTATTTTTTGAACAAGTAATTCTTGAAAACATTGATTTCTTCACTTCTTGACTACTTTTATTTCAATTTTCTTTTTTTACATTAGTTACTATTGTCATTACAGTGGATGGAAAGAGGTGAGCTTTACCAAGCCCAGAGCCTATTTTTAGATGCTAAGAGAGTAAGAAATCTGGGAAATGTATCTTTAATTAGCAAGAATGCTGGGGATTTAACATCTGAAGCACTGACATTTAAACTGGTCTCTTCCCTGATTAGGACAAACATTTTTTAATTCAAATAATCTGTCAGTTATTTCAAAGGCTGCAATGCTACACAACAGCAAAATCTACACTTAGAAATCTTCACCATCGGCAGAGTGAGCTCTAGGGGCCAGAACTTACCCTTTTTCAATACAGGCAGTGGAAAGCACTCCCCAATGCAAAGGAAACAACTCAGGACTCGGCTTTGGAAAGTGTATTCTAGAATCTCCTTTCTAACATTTTGACAGATTAGGCTGCTTAGGAATATCACTTAACTCTTTAAGGCTCATGGGCTTCTTGTGAGGACGTAGTAAATATAAAGTATGTAAAAGAACTATTTCACAATTGGGACAAATGCGTCTGCAAGGCAATCCACTATACAATTCATGTGTGTATTTCTACGAATGCCCTAAAATATGGTGGCTGTTTCCATTTCTATAAGAAAACTAGAGAACGTCGTTGCATTAGCATAGCCATTTATCTATTAGTCATGGAAAATTCTCTGGCATCCTTTAATCTTCTCTACATGCTGCTATTTACTCCAAGTAAATTATAACTCATGTGGCAGCTTCCCAGAAATGCCCGCCTGGCACTCCCTCCTGGCTCTGTAGTGTGAAGTTGTTTCTGCAGAACCTGTGTACAGTTGTCATCCTCCTGCGCTAAGAATGTAAGAGGCAAGGTCCCTTGCTTTTTGAATTTGACCCAAAGAAATAGATGGTGATGAACTAACATGCACTCCTCAGCTCTCTTTTCCCCGAGTCACCACCTGCCACACACACACACACACACACCCCTAATCCATCCTGAAATGTCTTCTAAACCAACTTCTGTTTCGGAACCCTGCTCAGCCCAACATTTCAAGAAGCTACTACTAACCAACCTGAGTTGAAATCTGAAACCCGGCTGCTGTACCTGGCCTAGTTCTGTACCTAAACCACTGAAATCCTTCCCTGGCTTCTCTGCCTGCTCTTTATGTGCAGATGCATTTTGTCACCTAGGGTAGCTAGTTGCTTTTCTACATCCAGATTCTGGCAATTTCTAAAAAAGCAGAAAAGTCCCCTAATGGGAAAGGGAAGACTCTGGGCGAGTGAAGGAAGTTTCTCCCTACTTTTCCAGGTGAACGAAACTTACCAAGAGTGAGAAAAGACAATGGTGTACCTGGAGCACATTGTTCATCTCTGGGCTATTCTGCTTTTTTGGCTCCTACAGCATTGGTCCCTAACTTTTGGGGCACCAGGAAAAGGTTTCGTGGAAAACAATTTTTCCATGGGGGCGGAGGTGGGGGTGGAGGCGGGGATGTGCATGTGCAATTCACAATAGGGTTTGAGTTCCTATGACAAGCTAATGCCTACGCTGATCTGACAGGAGGTGGAGCTGAGGCAGTAATGCAAACAATGAGGACCACATGTAAACACAAATGAAATTTCACTTGCTGGTCTAGTGCTCAACTTCTACTGTGAGACCCAATTCTTAACAAGCCACAGACCGGTACTGGTCCATGGCCCAGGCGTTGGGCCTCCCTGTACTAGAGAGTTCTTATTCTGGTTGCTGGGACATAACAGACCATTCTTCAGAGTTGCTGTTTAAGTGATGTCCATGCGGGTATTTACTGTGGGCTGATGGCTCACACTCACTCTACTGACCAATCATACTAATCTACACCTCCAATAGTTTTCCATTTTAAACTGATGGTTATAGAACTTTCCATGAACATTTGCTATGAGTCTTTTCCCTTTTCACTTCCTTTAATTTTTATGTTTTACTCAATAGTACATGATTAAATCTCCTTATATACTTTCAGTGAAGGTTAAAACGTAATGTTAGCTTTAGAATATCTTTTTGCTATAATTCAGTTTCCTATAGGACTTTTATTTTTACTTCCTCAATAGCTCTTCAAATAGGAGAAATTAATTCACACTACATTAGCACATAGAACCTGGAAATTTCTCAATAATTTGGTATGAAAACACATTTATTTAAAATCCCATGGGAAGGCTGGGATGGCTCAGCGGGTTAAGTGCTCGCTTTGAAGCCCTGGAGACCGAGGATCAAATCCCGGCCCCGGCCCATGCAGATCCATATGCTGAACCGGGGTGTGCCCCCAGTTCAGTTCTTGCCGGGACCTATGTGGGAGGCTCCGGGCCCAGTTCCTGCCCTGCGCAGCCCTGTGCCCACCTGTGGAGTGAGACTATATGGAAAACTAATGTCAACTATGAAGACTGCTCTGGGCCCTCCCTCTTTTCTCTGTCTCTCTCTGTCTCTGTTTCTGTCTGTCAAAAATCAATAAAATAAATCTTAAAAAAAAAAATCCCCAAAGCCAGAGAGGAAAAAAATACTAAAAAACACCAAGAGAAAAATACTGACTTAGAAAGAGAGGCCTTCCCAGTGCAGTGTGTGTAAATAAACCCTTCTCTTTTCCATGACCCTGGAGTGCCTTTGGGGAACATTGGTATTTATTGGGAATATCCTCATGCTGTCAATTACAACTTTTCAACATTCTCTCAATGCATTCAGCTTATTTTGTGTGATCATTAACTAAAATAACTAAAAGAGGTTCCCAAAGCATGAATGGTATTCTAACAGGAAGTGGAAACAGAAGGAGGTGGTTAAAACAGAAACTGATTACAGATTCAGATGACCAATTTCAAGCATGAGGAAGTAATTCTCAAAAAGGGACCCAGGGGACAGTTCATGATTTAAATATGTGATTAAAGATGGAAAAAACACAAACTAAAATTGTGTGCTTCTGTTTTGGATAACTTACAAGTAGCGGAGGGAACTGTGTAAACGACATCTGGCCCTGTGCTAGGTACAGTGTGTGTTGTCTCACACAATCACAAGGGAAGCTGTCCATTCCGAATCTGATCTGTTACAGAGCCTAGTTTCCAGTGGAACCCAGCATTATGACCACTGGTGTTCTAAACCTCAGACCTACTGTCCCTTCTGGTACCACTTCCAAAGGTGTTCAGCCCCAGGAACTTTCCATCTGGGGCCCTGGATCATTCCACCCATCGTCCGCTCACATTTGACCTAAATCTGCTCCCACTAACTGGCAGCTTGGAAGGAATCTAATAAATTCATTGTTTTAATTGCTGACAATTACTTACATGATTTATCTTTCCTAAAGCTGTTGGATTTTAACAGGGAGAATCCACTTTGGCCACACACGGCCCACTGTAAACGTGAACTTTAAGCCTCCTGGAGAGGGAGCCACGCGTTGAGGATTATTTAGGGTTGCTATACAGTCTCTTATAGTAACCTCCCTAAATAGCTGCTGACAGTACCTTTGAAATGACATTAAGCACATTGCCAGCAACTTGGCCTAATTTTAGGATTAGCTGAAAGGCAGCGTGATGTGGCAGAACGATGACAAGCCTCAGATTCAGACTGCTGCCTCCACCAGTGACTCCCTGAGCGATCGGTAGGTAAATTTCTTAGTTTTTCTGACACTCAGTTTATCATCTGTAAAGAGGCTAAGGATATGCCTATAGCATGAGGATAAAGTGATTTGATGTCCCATTTTAACACAACATATGCTTTCCTAAAATCTCTGTCTGCAAAACAGTACACGGAAAGATAACAGGGCTTATAAGGGAAAAAATAAAAACAGATTATAGGCATATTGTATAGCAGCCAAGCTGAGAGCCTTTTTCTTTCCTGTTGCCAGTTTTAATTCTTATTTCACTGTTCTGATTATCCCTTGCCTGGGAAAATTCATATGAACACACTTAACTACTCTTTATACTGACATCGTTCTCTGTGCCAATTACACAGAATGCACCTGTTGAAAAACAGACTGAATATAAAGTGACTTAGGGAAAAATACACGTATCTATTAGCTAGGTTTAATTTTCCTTTGCTTCTTGACTAATTCTTTGGAAGCCATACAGACTCAACGCCAGAAAGAAAGAAAGTGTTAGAAGCGGAACACAGGTTAGCCTGAGAAAAAGGAATACGTGGGTAGGACTTTGTTCTCTTTGTACGTGAAGCTCCTTAGGCAGGTGTCGTATTAAAATATTTCACAAGGAGAATGGCATTGGGACCAATCAATGGGAAAGATGCTGGCCTGGAGCTGGCAGTACCAGCAAGGGTCCTGCTGGTCAAAGATAATCCCTTCAGTGTCATGGACTTGCAGGGAGGTCCCAGGTGATCTCACGGCCAGGCTGGGGTGATAGCTGAGTAGCGAGGTGGCAGATTGCAGGGTGGTGGGTGCTTACCACTATGGTGTTCAACATTTTAAAATGTAACTTCCATCTACAATTAGCCCTGTGTCCTTCGCTTTCTAGTTGTATCTATCCTCACGACATCCAGAACCCACAGGGCCAAAAGGAGCCAGAGCTGACGTCTGTCCGGCTCAGGAAGGCTCACAGGTGATGCGGGTCCATTACGGAAAAGACTGCTTTACCTGCCGGGAGCGTCCCCCTTCTCATCGAACCACACCTCCTCTCCCGACACGCCGATGAACGTGGACTTGATGAGGAAGTCCAGGAGTTTGCTGCCGTCGATTGGCTTCATGGCATCGCAGAGGCCCACGTGACCCGGGCAGAGGGCTTGGTGCATGTTCTGCAGCCCGTGTGCCATGGCGTAGATGGCGTTGATGACAAACCCCATCTTACTGTCCTGGACGTAGTTTTCTTCTAAGCTTTCATTGCCTGTAACATAAAAACAGATCACCGCTGCGGTTGCAGTCACGAAGTCTAGGCCTGAGTGTTTAATTCTCAAATGCGTCCACTGAGAGCAGAGGAAGGGGAAAGCCTGTTCAAGCTTTGTCCTTGTGATTATTAGGTCGAGTATTTTCTATGTGGAGTTTATTCCATTTTATTTTCTGAGTTCAATAATGGTTTTAGAACGTGTAAAATGAACTACACAGAGGTGAAAATTAAAAAAAAAAAATTTCAAATATGGCAAGGAAATCCTTAAGGATCAATGGAAATAACTCTTATTCCCTCTTGGTTCACAGAGGCTTGTGTTAAAAATCTCGTTCTATCACAGTACTGGGAAAAAAAACCTTTTATATTCTCTACGACAACCCACAATTCATAATAAATCAGTTCGTGCATTATCCAAACCCTGACATTTTTGTTGGATGATCCCACCAATTTTATCATCTCTAGGGCCATGAAAACTCAGAATAAAATGAAGAGTTGGATAGTATGAATCTCTTTTTATATTCGTGTACGATGGTCAGTACAAAAATATTTGAATCAGGTAAAATGTTTCTTGATGGAAAAGTTGTACCACACATTTAATTTTAGCCTTTAGCTTTTACCAGTGAATTTCAAAAACCCATTTCTACATATGTCACAGGTGATCAAAAGTTCCCCAACTGTCAGGCAGTTTCACAAAAACAGTATTGCATTAGATGCAAGTTCCATATCAGAAGTCTAAACTTTAGGACTTCCATGTGGATGAGAATTTCGGGGGGCAATTGGGTTTGATGACAGAATGGTAATGGGTTTGGAAAACAAAACAGATTTGGAACACACCATTGGCATAATTCTGAGATGTTACACTTAGTTCTACCTATGTGCTTCCTTCCGCAGTGGGCTTTCACTCCTTCCCTTGGCTGATAGTGAGGGGTCTATGTGAAATATGCTCAAAGATGGGAAAATTGTCAAGTTCAGCTGCTTATGGGGCTGAGAACAACATGAGGCTCCTGGCCCACCCTCACAACTGACCTCTTGGTTGCAGCTTAAACAAGTCACTGTACACCAAGGTTCCTGGGCTGGAGTGTAGCAGAAAGATTTAGGAAGTTAGGGAACTTGGACAAGTGTTTAGAAGAGATGGTAAGGAATTTGGACTTTGTTGTTGAGCTTGATATGACTTGAGACATTTCCAAGGAGGTCTAGTTAAAATGTGGAAAAGAGAGGTACATTTGAAAATGTAAAAAAGATACATGTGTGAGATCCAAGAGTGACGTACAAAATACTGATGAAGGGGTGGGGAGCAGAATTTAACTTAACCCATCTTGCAGGGTTGCTTAATAGGAAATGAGTAAAAGTGTGATTTCCTAAAGTAGTATTTTCCCAATTGGAAAAAGGACATTTCTGAGAGGAAGTAAGGTGTAAGAGAGGCACAAAGGCTATTTTAAAATCAAATTTCATTGCATAAGTATAGAATGTTATGTAAAAGAAAGCATTCTTCTTGCAAAAACTGCAAAGTCACTGAAATAGTATAACTTATGTCGTCACCCAGAACCCTAGTGTGTAATGTCAGTTTGCTTTTCCTCTCTTTTATATTAGGATATGAAAGAGATAAATTAATGCCATCTGTCTGATAAGTTTTAAAGAAGTCTTTAAAGACTGCTCAATACCACCAACTGTGGGAGCTAAATGTTAAAGCTGATAGAATTGGAGAAATTAGCAGGAGTTCAATAAAGAAAGAAAAATAAAACAGACAAAAAGTGAGCGGCAAAATAACCTTCAATACAGCAGCCACTTCAATGATTCTAGTCAATACTCAAACCATCCACTTGAAGTTGCAACAATCAATGTCAACCCAGGAGCAAACTGTAGGAAAATAGGAGAATAAACAGTGTTCTGGAAAATTCTCTATTTAGGACAAGCCCTATGAACACTGACTTTGTTGTGTTGTTGTTGTTGCTGTTACTGCTTTGGTACCTGCTATTAAGGAATTATTGTATATTTTAGAAATTGTGTTGGTATCCCCAGTACAAATTGTTTAAGCCCTAGCTGTCTACGGGATGTTATTCACCAACATTAAAACTATAACTGTTTTTGGCTTTCTCTGAGATTAGTGCTTTCCTTTCGATCCTTGTTAAGGATGATTACATAACTTATTGTCCAAACTGAGAGTGAACTGAGTAATAACTATTCTAGAAGCATAGGTGTAAACAAGGCAAATTAGTCAAACGGTGACAAGTTTCTTCAGCTGCACTCTTTATCTATTTACTGATGTTTTTATGGCTGAGATTTATATCTCTATACATTATATGTGCATAATAACATATTACAACATCTATGACACATGCATATATATATATATATATATATATATATATATATATATATATATATATATATATATATATATATATATATATATATATATATATATATATATATATATATATATATATATATATATATATATATATATATACTTGTATACCTATATGTAGATACAATAAACAATTGGTAGTATATTATTACTTTGAACAGTTTTACATTTATCTCATTTCAATGGGAAATGAACACATTAACAATACTAGCTACTATTGTTTATATGTGTTGCATACAAGACTCACATACTGAGCTCCTGATAATTCTGCCAAATAGATATTCATCTCGGCATTTACAAGTGAGGAACAGTAACCAGATGACCCCTTAACTCCCATTCTGTTACATCAGTGGTGACAAGGCTGCAAACTTCGGAATCTACAACAGAGGTGCTTTTCTAGGGACTGAGGACAGGGAGCCCCGCTGTGCACCAGGATCATTGTCAGGCTGGTTTGGGGCTTCTCCGGGGAGCGCTCCAGATGTGCACAGCTGCCTCGCTAACCTAGAGGCACTGGCCTCCCATCCATCCACTGCAAACAATGACAAAGAAGCCCATCCTATCAGTAGTTGTACAGACAGCCGGGAGGCCAGGTCCTTGTCTAGGGGAATATTTGTAAGTCAGGTCATTTCCCAAATGAACACAAAGAACTTGTGTGTTTGTGTCAATCTTCAGGGAGCCCATGCACTTCCCTACCCTGCCAGCCCACTGGGTCTGCATGTGAAGAACTCCAGCTGCAGCCACTGCCCCAGCTCAATGGGAGCTAACATTTGGGGACGTGTGACCGAATTAAAAATCATCTGGCCTTTAGAGCACCATTTTCTTTGCCATAGCAACTGTCCCAGATAATGTTGCCAGGATCTACCACTGAACCCACAGAATACATTACAGGTTATCCTGTTCCCCAAGGTCCCGTATTTCATGGCCAGTGACGAGACTATCCAAACTAAAAGGATTGCCCCCTGGTGGGAAGGTGAAAACATTTAAATAAATTCCCTGGGGTTTAGCGCCTTTCATAACACTAGTCTCAGAGTTATGAGTGAGAAGGAGGTTTTATTGTTCATTTTCTGTAGTACATTAACTGTTATAGACCACTAGGGTATCATTAAATCATCACCTGTTCTAAATGCTAAATGGAATCAAATCATTGTAGTTGACTGTGTTTATTTACCTTCAAAAGAATGCCTGCCTAACTACTTCTCAGGGAATTGTGGAAATAGTACCTTGATTCTAAAATAGTAATCTTGTTCTTATTGTGTAAGCACAACATGGGCAGTATACCACTGCCTGAGCGGCACGCCACGTAGGACCTCCACGGGGGCACGAATCGAGTGTGTACCTTCTGAAAACAGGGAATTCAGGGTGGCCGGGGGGGTGGGGGGTGAGGGTCAACAATTCTATCCCCTAATCATTAAGATGGCTGTTCAGCAGAGTGGTTTAGTGGAAAGAACTCTGGACAGAGTACGTGAACACCTGGGATTTAGAGGCAGTTCTGCTATAATATGTCAATAATACACTTTTAACGAGCTGCTGGACTTGAACCAGGGTCTAGACTTCCTCAGGTCTCAGTTCCCTAATCAAAAACATAGCACAAGTGGGTCAGATGATCTTCCTGAAGACCTCTGCCCCCCTCAGATTTTTATGTGTTGCTTCTCCAATTCCACATGTATTGGTATTGGGCAAAGCCGTTAATGTGTGTTATCTTTTTAAATCCTACACAAATGTGTGAGATGGGTTCTGTGATCACCATTTTACAAAGGAGAGAAACCTGAAGCACAAGAGACCTCATGATTAGGGAGGAATGCCCTCCTTTCCCTTCAATGAATACTTTCTGTGTAAAAAGACTCCTGTAGAGAAATACCTGAGGCCTCTTTGGCGTGCCTAATGGGAGAAGAGGCTGCATCTTATTGGTGTACTGAGAAGAAAGTGGGTGTGCTCAACTCAGCCATTTTTCTCTCATTTGGAGCCAGACAGGTGAGAGTACTCAGAGGTTCCGATTAGTTCTCTGGTCTTTGGGAAATGTAAGTTGTATTTACCCAGGTGTGCCAATAGGCAGATAGGTTAACCTATCCAGTTCTGGGGTCAAGTATTGAAAAGTCTATTGTGGCCACATATCTAATCCATGTCTCTAACACAGTTCGGTTTTTTGTTTGGCCTTCTGTTGTTGTTGTTAACTTTTATAAGCGTTTTCATTCAGGTTTAACTCACATTTGGTAAAGTGCAGAAATCTTTACAGTACAGATCAACAAATGTTTACATGTATACATATCCATTTAACTGCTGCCCAGATCACAATATCGAGCATTTCCAGATGCCTTTATTTATGTAGAGTTTCCATAATTTCTCCCATCAATGTTTTGTAATTTTTCACTGTGCAGATTCTAGGTATTTGCTTTTTATGGTGCTACTACAATTATTGTCATTGAAAAAGTTTTAAATGATTTGTTGCTAGTATACAGAAATACTATTGATATTTGTATTTTGGCCCTGCCAGCTTACTGAATTTACTTATTAACTCTAATTTTTAATACATTCTTTTGTTTTTCCCCATATACATCACATTACTGATGAAATATATTTTATCTCTATGTTTGGCTGCTGGCCGTACTTCTCAGTTGGATCTAAATTTGGGAAGGAAGTATACTGGCTGTCCCACTGATATCCCCAGGGTTCTGAATTCATAGTCACACAGATAGTAAGGACAGAGGCAGTGGCCCCCGGAGCTGAACCAAGTCCCTGCCCCGCAGCACTATGCACACAAATGGCAGCCATATCCAACTGCTAGAACAGTCTTGTAACAAACAAGACATTTGTTAGCAAAAAAAGAAAGCTTCGTGTTTATTTTTTGTGTGTGTTTTTAGTAATATAGTCTCAGTTTGAATGCCCAAACTGGAAAAATATAGAAAGTGCTTGTAGGCAGAAAGAACGTTGAACTCCAATAGAGTATTTTGACGCCTGTTCTATTTCATTAGTACAACCCCATCGTTATGTATGTTTAGTTATGTTGCCTTTTAAATTTTAGACACTCATCATTAACTTCAAATTTAAAAGAAACAAAACAAGCATTCTTCTATCACATCATAAAACAAAAAAATAATTTGGGAGGCATTGGTAAATATAACTTTCCCTGGAAAAAATATTCTTTTTATTTGATAGCATTCCATACTAGATACGATCTCAATTCATATTGAAATGGAAAGGGCTGTAATTATTTTATACTCTTAAACTATCAGAGAAAATAAAGTTCATGTTCCTTTAAATGACCCTAGTATTAAATGAATTGAAAAAAGATGAATCAGGTCATTTTAAAGATAATGACTTCAAAGAACTAAAATGCCCTCAATTTTTCTTGAAGGACTAAGCTGCTAAAATTTGAAATGCTTTTCCAGAGAGAATTTGTGACAAAATTTATAATAGTCTAGCCTTATTTACTCTTGATTCTAGGATCTGTTTTTTTGTGTGTTGTTTCCTATCACTGTATTTTCCACTTTCCTTAAAAAAAAATTTTCTGCTCACATCACAGAGCCATTTGACCTCCCCATTATTTGTTATTTGGTTTATTAAAATGTGAATTAATTCCTACATAAGATGGAATATGATATCATCACTGTTATTAGTTGAATTGCTATTGCATAAATCCACCTGGTTTTAACATATGTGAATGATACAGACATTTCTTTCTAAATACATCATCAGGGGAGGCCAGGGTGGCTCAACGGGTTAAACACTTGCTTTGCAGCCCTAGGGTCTGAGGATTAAATCTGGGCTCTGGCCCATGCAGACCCATTTGCTGAACTGGGGCATGGTTCTCAGTTCAGTTCTCGCCAAGTTGAGCTCCCCATGTGGGAGGCCCCTGCCTGTAATGAAAACTGATGGCATACAACTATGGAGAGTGCTCTGGGCCCTCCCCTTCTCTCTGTCTCTCTCTCTCAAAAACAATAAAATAAATCTTTAAGAAAAGAAAATAAATAAATACATCATCACAATCTATTGTTAAGAGAGAAATTCTACAGTTATATAACATATGAACATATAACAATGCTACTGCAAATTGGTGATAATTATGGTAAGCTTTCAATTCCCTGAAAATACAGTTGCATTTTAGCTAATTTGTATTTCAAAAAATTATGGTGTATTTGAACAGCAAATGAGGACAAGCACAGTATGTTTAAGTGATGCTGAGGATCAGTTCGCAACATTCAGTCAAACTGTGGGGCTCTTTTTTTCTCTAAGAGAGAAAACAAGGGCAGATTGTTGTGTGCCTTTGCTTTTATTATTGATCTGGCACAAATGGTGTCATGGAGTTATAAACCACTCCCCCAGGAGTAACTAATCTTTGCAGGTCAGCAGTCAGCATTTGGCAGGTAATCATAGAGATGGAGTATGTCGCAGAGAGTCGGCTGCTTTAGCCAATGTGGGACGTTAGAGTGTTATTAAAATTCATCAGGAACCAACTCCTTTCTCAATAACCTGCTGGGTCAGAATCCTTGCCAAGCCTCTTGGCCTGTTTCAATCTCTAAGGAGATATATCTATGCTAATAGCATCATTTGTACTTATTTATGGGCACTAGGAAGCATGCTTTCTTTTATATATGTAAGAGTTCCATGAGTTAATACTAGTGCGGTTGTCCATTTTGAGTTCCAGTCAATGGTTTGTCCCTTTTTATTGTCTCTGTTGTTGTGCTGAAATTTTACTAACAGAGTTGATTCTCCAGAAATATGAGAACAATTTGTAAAAAATCTACTTATTGCTTACCTATTTAATTAGAGTCTAACTTGGCATCTTCTGGTAACCAATGCAGAGTTATTTATTACAAAAACAAAACCATAAAAGTTATATGGCCTTAACATTATAAATTCATTTTAATGATGGACTTCTGATTAATATAATATAGTATCTATAATTTGACAAAATGCTGTACATAAAAATGTATGCTTTGAAACATATTGAAAATTTTTATATCTTTCAGCCCTATTTTTGAAATTCATATGGCACATGGCTAAAATGGAAGCCTGGAATAGAAGCCTGACATGTTCCGGGCAAACTGAGATTTAAAAGTAGGCCATGGGGAAGCCGGGATGGCTCAGTGGGTTAGGCGCTCACTTTGCAGCCCTGGGAACCGAGGATCAAATCCCGGCCCCGGCCCATGTGGACCCATATGCTGAACTGGGGAGTGCCCCCAGTTCGGTTCTCACTGGGGCGAGACCCCAGCCCAGTTCCTGCCCTGTTCAGCCCTGTGCCCACCTGTGGAATGAAACTATGTGGAAAAACCAATGATGTGCAACTATGGAGACTGTTCTGGGCCCTCCCCCTTCTCTCTGTTTCTGTCTCTGTATCTGTTTCTCTGTCAAAAACAATAAATAAAAATCTTAAAAGTAGGCCATAAGGCTTATTACCATGCTTGCCCCACCAAAAAATGAAATATACCATGGATTTTCACTTAGGGTTCATTTGCCCAGAGCACTATTAGTTGCTATTTTACTTTGATATTTTATGTGGCCCACAATGTTGGTAGTGTTGGGATTTCTTGAATGGCATATTGCCTTTTATGTGATGTCTCCCAACAACATATCTTGAAAGAATCAAATTTGGAATTCCTAAGGGTCTAATAAGATCTCATGGCTAGTGAAATTGTATTCACTATGTAAAGGAATAGCTCCTGAGATTAATGTTGTCAGGAGCATATAATGTCACAGAGCTCTTAGCCAGATCTATTGATAAAACAAATACACAGTCAAGACTTAATCCAAATCTGCTTGGATATGTCAATCACTCTGCTCATGTTGTAAAGGGCATATTTTCAGAAACAAGTATGCTAAATATCAATTCTATAAGAAGCACCACCTTGAGTGGTCACATGGCTAATCCAAATCAATTAAAACTGTATTCAGAAATGAAATATAAGCACTACAATCAAGTTGGTCAAGTTGTTTCTCATGGAGTATGGGTTAGTAATTCCATACCAAAGTTGAATCAATAAATTAATAGAATTCAAATGGGTAGAAGCCAAGTTTATTACAGTTGGAATGGGAGGCTACAGATAAGTGAAAGGGGAAAGCTAGAAATAGTCGTGTGGTAGTGGTATTGAGGTGACAGCATCAGTATGAATTTAAGTTTATCTTAATATGTACACTGATGCATTTATATAGAAATAATTATGACTAAATTTGAAATAAATTGAGCAACAAAATTAAAAAATTAAAAGAATACAGAATTGGATTATAACCCAAGTAGAAAATATAAATACTCATGAGTTCACAGTGATATATGTTTACATGTGAAATATTATATATATATTATATATATATGCTGTCTGGGAAAAGTCCAGCCATAAATGCCTCTATTTTTTATATTACGTAGCTGGATACGTTCTGGACAGCCTACATATGTATTTCCAAGATCCACCCACTGAAGCAAGAACACAATAGAACAAGGTCCAGAACTTGGTTTCTAATATTATTTTCTAATAAAAGGAATCAGGACCTTTTTGGAGAAATAGCCTAATGTAGGGCTGGGATAGGAAATATACAAGATAAGCCTGGAGCATCTTATAGTGCAAGGAAATAAGAAAGTGCTTAAAAAACAAAACAATTGAGATATGTCAAAGCGACACTAGAGACAACTGAGCTCCTAATGACCAAAGTTGAAACAATTTGAGCAAAAAAAATTTTTTAATACAGAATTGGATTATAACCCAAGTAGAAAATATAAATACTCATGAGTTCACAATGATATAGACAAATGATTAAATGAATAAAATAATAATAAATGGGGGATAAGAGATAAATCTTCTATATAGAAAACTTACGATTTTTATAGATACTCTGCCCTTAAGAAGGTGAAGCATAATTCTCCACCCCTTAAGTATGGGCTACACCTAGTAGCTCTCTTCCAAAGAGGACAGCACAAAAGGAGGCCTGGGGAACACTACTTTAGCCAGGGGATCAATGTTAACATCATCAGTGTTAGGTTGATAGGGTGTACTTTTACTGTGTTTTTGTGAAGGACACTTAACTTTTGTGATCTTCCTTACCCAAATCCCTATAAACCTAGTGTGACTATGTGGAAGACATCAGCCAAACTCAGATTTAGAGACATTCTACAAAATATCTGACCTAAAAACTGTCAAGGTCATTTAAAACAATGTAAGTTTGAGAATTATCACAGCTGAGGAACCTAAGAAGATACAGAAAATAAATATAATATGATGTCCTAGATAGGATCCAGGAATAGAATTAAAAAACTGATGAAATATGAAAAAATGTGGGGTTTAGTTAATAATAATGTACCAACATTGGCTCATTAATGGTGGCAAATATAACATAGCAATATGAGATGTTAACAATAGGGGAACATGGATGCAGGGTATGTGAGAACTCCCTGATATATATTTGCAATTTTTCTTTAAAACTGTTTCAGAATAAAAATTTTATTTTTTTAATATAAGAATTAGCATCAAACCCTGATGCTGAGTAATAAGAGGTAACATGATGAGGTTAGGTAATAAGAGGTAATATAATAAAAGGTTACCAGCATCAGGTAATAAGAGCTAACATGATTGAATGCTTGCTATGTGACAGGAACTTAATTAGGTGCTTTCTTATTCACCTCACAACAACTTATAAAAAGGTGATATTACTATGCCCAGATTACTGATGGCAAATCCAAGGACTAGTGTGTCATATAATTTGTTCAAGAGAACACAGTTGGATAGTGGTGACTAGCCCAATACACAGCCAGTCTAACTCCGGAGCTCTCCCTGAGTACCATGTTGCTCTGTCTCTTGCTTAGTGACTGACCAGGGAGTAACATTATACTTGGCAAGGTCATGGAAAGATGTGGCATTTGAAAGCACATTAATAAATTGTCATGGGGAAGGTAGGATGGCTCAGCGGGTTGAATGCTTGCTTTGCAGCCCTGGGGTCCAAGGATAGAATCCTGGCCCCGGCCCATGCAGACCCATATGCTGAACTGGGGTGTGCCCCCAGTTCAGTTCTTTCTGGGGCCAATGTGGGAAGCCCCTGGCCTAGTTCCTGCCCTGCGCAACCCCGCGCCCACCTGTGGAATGAAACTATATCAAAAACTGATGACATGTAGCTATGGAGACTGCTCTGGGCCCTCCCCCTTCTCTCTGTCTCTCTCTGTCTGTCTGTCTCTCTCTTTGTGTCAAAAAAAAAACAACAACCAAAAAACAATAAAGGTAAATCTTAAAAAAAAATGTTCATGTGTGAAAAATGAAATTTCACTTGATTATAAATTATGTGTAATCTATAAAGAGAAATCACACACATTTCATCTCATGGTAAAGCCACCATGATTTATGTCACATGGATGACTACATAGAGAAGTTTAAAACTAACAGACAAAAATTGTTTGGAAGAAAACACACCACTAAGAATCAATATTCTATACTTTAAAACCCTCAGACTGACTTAGCCACAAGAACTATTAACTAATTCCCCAAGGTTTTATCTGAGTTCCCAGACTGCTACAGGGCCATTTTTTTTTTTTTTTTATACAACTGTTGTTCATGTGCTTAAAAAGTTGGAAGGATACCTTCTGTTCTAAAGGGAAATACCCACAAATATTAAGTTAAGAATCTAATTAAACAAATAGCCCTTGAGGTAGGCAGCCTTGGTCAGAAATAGTTTGGAAGCCAAACTTTGAGGAGCCTCAAATGAACCACAAGGGATTCTTTCAAACAGCATCCATGCTCAATGCCTGTAGTTAACCTAAACTGCTCACAGAGATTGTTGGGGTCAGCTCTTCACAAACAAACTAACCTTGCTCAAGATGAGCAAAACACACTCATCAAAAGTGCACTTGAACATATGGAATTTAGCATCTCTGGGCCAATATTTCTGTTGACTGTGGGGCTTTTTAGTGCCTTATGGGAACTGCGCTTTCTAGGATGCCAGGTGTTATACCCTTTTTGGATGATGCCTCAATCATGGGATCCAGTCCTACTGAAATACTGGGCAACCTATCAAGATTTTTCCCTGATGACCTCTAGTTATTCTTAGATGAGGACATATGAGATAAACACAAATGTGGTCAAGATGATTCTTTGTCTGCACCTATTCCTTGTTCATTTTTATAACCAAAGTGAACTTTTTCTAGTGTAACAAAGACAATTATCTTCTATTAGGACTTTGAATTTGGACGAAATAGGTGTGCCTGCCACCCCTCAATGTATCTATTTGATTCTCAAAAACAAAAGTATCAAACTGTAGAAAGAAGGAGGAACAGGAAGATCTTGACACATACTAACCACTAAGTTTAAAACTGAGATAGCAGAAAAGATGTACAAGATTAGTCATAACCAAAGCTACAATAAAGGAGCAAACAATGGACGCCTGGAGTTCACCACAAAGGTAGAAGTCTAGGCTGATGTATCATATTTCGACCAAAAGCCTATGTTAGTTGAGGACAATCCTAGTTTCAGATGTAAAATTCAGTGATAGTAGAGTGCTTTCATACTGTGTGTGTGTGTGCGTATTGATTCAAGTTAAATTGTTATCAGAGTGTGTGCATTCAAAGCACTGTACTACTTTGATGTCTAATACTTGGCAGCGTTCTTCAAATGAACTTGCCATAAAAAGAGGAAGCCTCATTCTCATTAACACAGAGCATGCTGAGCTGTCACATTGCTCTTATGAGCTCAGAGATATGGCACCGGTCTCCCTGCACTGATTTCTTATACAGCAAAAAACAAAAAGGCAGAAGCTGGAATGAATTCCACCCTTAACTAGAGACAATAAAGCCCATATAGAGATTAGTTTCCTGTGAAATGAATATTGGAACCAAGGTGTGTACATTCATCTGGTATGTACTCCGAAATATTTGGGAAGGGAAACCCAGAAAGCAGATTGGTGAGCACAACAGTGCCACATTGATCGAATGTGACAGCTTCCTCTCAGGTAAGGTCAACAGCAAAACATTAAAAGCATCTCCTCTAAGAACACTTGACACTAATTTTTCAGAAAGGCCCCTGAACGCTCACAAAACTGTAAAGTAAAGGCAGCAGTGATTGGTGACTTCTCTTTGCCCCATCAACTGCTGAGTCACAATTATCAGCTGTTCCCACATCGATTGGAACAGCATAAAATTACCTGGGTGTTTTTTTTTCAAGTTATATTAGTCAGGAGGGAGAAATGTCTTGTGTACCAAGGATATCATAGTTTATTGGTGAGTTTCTATTGCTCCTGCTTCCTTAAGTGTCATGGAGACACATGTTTCTGAAGCTCAGAGTAGTTTGAGGTGTAAAAAGCAAGGATATATAAAGGTCATGTTAATGCCAGAAATTCACCACAACACCTCCTCTATTACTACAGCCAATTTCAAAACCACCATCCAAGTGTCAGAATAGAATTCACCTTCAATGGAAGCACACATTGCTTGTTTTCATGCAATAGTAAGAGTTATTTAGACAATTGTCTTCCATGTAATCACAATTGTTTCATGGGGAATGACTGGCAGCTCAGGAGTGGGATAATGATCTAATAGAGAATTGATTATTATTATTGATGGTGACTAGAATATATTTTAGCCTACTCAAAAGGAGATTACTGAATAAAAACTGTGATATAAAATAAAGTGTATTTAATATATTAGTCAAATTAGGAGCTCATAATGTCTGCAGAAATAAAATAAGCTGTGCATAAATGTAAAAAATGAAGGGGTGTGGGGAGGAAGTTCAGACAATTATTTCAGCCTGAAGCAGTAAGTGAGAATGTACTTCAAATCTCTTTTTAAAGATGAAACCAAAATGACGTTCCATTTTAAGCTTGTGAACTGAGTGTTGAAAGTTGCTCAAGACTCATATCCATTCAATTCTCTGATGAAATAAAGGAAGATGGAGGTGTCAGAACCTGGAATAATAGGAATTTATATGATAAGAATCATAATAAAAATTAATAGCTTTTAGAATAAATTTAAAAGGAGAACGCCAGCTCATTCATTTAGGTTATTCAACAGAATAAAAATTTAATTTGCAATGACTGCGTTCTCCTTTGGAAAGTCATTCACTCGGTTATTCATGGTGCGTGTTGCATATGTTGAACTCTCTGCTGTTTGTGTCTTATAAAGTATTAAATTGTGTGGGTCCCACTCTCAGTAGAAGAATTTAGGAAAGAAATCAATCACTGTGGAATCCCAGGGAACCAGCATACAGGAGGTTGGATATAAGACTGCTGTTAAGCAAACATTGGACACAGAGCAAAGAAAGGAAAAGGAAGAAGAGGGACTTCCTACCTGGCAGAAAAAGTGATAGAAGTGCAAAACAGAAAGGACATACTGAATGTGCAGACACAGGAAGTGACCAGGCCTTTACTAACTTCATTAATGAAGGTCACAATACTAGTAGCTATTAATTATTAAACTTTAAATAGCTAGTCTGAGGGTTTTAGACTGAAGCCGTAAGTCAAAGGGAGTCCCAAGAGTCTTTCAGCATAGACGGCTCAGGTTTCTATGCTTCTAGATGACTGTTCAGTCCTCAATGACTATTCTATTTTTTTTTTAAGATTTATTTTTATTGTTTTTGACAGCAAGAGAGAGAGTGAGATGCAGAGACAGAGACAGAGAGAAGGGGGAGGGCCCAGAACAGTCTCCATAGTTGCACATCATCAGTTTTTCTACATAGTTCCATTCCACAGGTGGGCTTGGGGCTGCACAGGGCAGGAACTGGGCCAGGGTCTCGCATCGGTGAGAACAGAACTGGGGGCACTCCCCAGTTCAGCATATAGGTCCACACAGGCTGGGGCTGGATTCAATCCTCAGTCCCCGGGGCTGCAAAGTGAGTGCTCAACCCACTGAGCCACCCTGGCTTCCCCACAATGACTATTCTAAACATGCATACACTCACGAGTCCTACTCTACAAAGCACGTCCAACCTGCAGTCCAGGACGGCTTTGAATGAGGCCCAACACACATTCTTAAAACATTCTGAGATTTATCTTGTGTGTGATTTTTTTGTTGTTGTTCATCAGCTATCGATAGTGTATTTTATGTGTGGCCTAAAACAATTCTTTTTCCAAGGTGGCCCAAGGAAGCCAAAAGGTTGGACACCACTGCTCTAAGCCATAGACACTCATGAAGTCCAAGGAAGATTGATGAACTGAGGCAGCAAAGAAAGCAAAGTTAACATTCTCCTATCAGTTGGGTCTTGGGCCTCAAATGAAATTCAGAATAACAGCAGGCCAGGATAGGTCACATAGAAGCAATCTGACTAGAGGCACCATTTTAAATGTGACTGAAAACAACGGTACTGTCCTGTTTCAAATGGTACTTATGGTCAGCCTAGTCTCATTGGGCTAAATTCAAGGTGACTGCAGGCTGACGAGAAGTATCTTTTGAAACAGGGCAGGACTGTTGTTTTCTGTCCCATTTAAAATGGGACATCTGATCAGCCTACACAGAAGCCTTGCTAGACTCAGGCTTGTTAGACCCAAGTAATTTCAGTCCTGCTTCATCTTTTCCTTACTTACTCAAATCCAAACTCTCCTGCTCTCCAAGTCTCTAAACTTGGAGCTTGAATTATATCAGAAACAAAAACTGTCTCACAGCATAGCTGTCAGAGCTCAGTGAAATGGCACCATTACTTTCTGTAGTAAAAAAAATACCAGAAGTTGGGACAAATGAACTGTGATACATCCAGAAAATTGACTATAATTCTGTGATAAAAAAGATATAGCTATCAAGGCATGAAAAGACATGAGAAACACTTTCAAATACATATTTCTAAGTGAAGGAAGCCAATCTAAAAAAGGCTATGTACTATATAATTCCACCTATGTGACATAAAGGAAAAGGCAGAACTGTAGTGACATAGAAGATCAGTGATCTCCAGGGGCTGGGAGAGGGGAAGGGGAGGAATAAAGCAGAGCGCAGAGCATCTTGGGATCAGTGACAATTCCCTGTGTGATATTATAACGGTGGACACATGTCATTACACATTTGTCCAAACCCATCGAATGGGCTCCACCAAGAGTGAACCCTGATGTAAACAATGCACTTTAGATAATGATGATGGGTCAAATGTTGAAGGTTAATCAATTATAACAAATGTACCACTCTGGTGGAGATGTTGAGAACGGGGGAGGCTATGCATGAGGGAGTCCGAGGGGCATAGGGAAAACTCTGTACCTTCCTCTCAATTTTTCTGTGAACCTAACACAGCTCTCAAAAAAAAAGTCTTTTAAATTATACATACCAGCATTTATCTAATGTTTGCTCTGAGGTGGTGTAGAAACATGGGAAGTTTTGACTCTTCCTGTTTGCACAAAAATGTTTAGATCATTGCATATCTGGTTTTTCTTGGTATAAATCCAGTACTGGAAAATTCCTTCATCAAGATATTTCTCTAGGCTTTGGATACATATTGAAAAACTGTATCATTGATTCTACCATCAGCTGAATATTTGAGTCTCCATCTTACTACATTCTAACCAACTACATACTATCATTTTTGTAAAATATGTGCCAGACTGAGAGGTGAAAACATTGTTCCTTTGGTTTGGTTTGGTTTGGTGTTTAGGGGGAATAAATCTTGCTTTCTTGTGAAGTGCATATTTCTGTCTGCTGTCCAATTATTTTCAAAGTAATGATGTTTGCTATGGCATTTTCAAATAGTTACAACTTTTTCACTTTTGTGAATCTTTGTTGTAAATAAATACAAACTATAAGTCTGATTTACTAAGCACATCCCTGTGCTGTATCTTTAGCACAGGACTTTCCTGGCAGGGGAATTGTTAGAAGTTGTGTTTTCTGAATTTCTGCCAGAGCACACAGATCCCAAGTTCTACAAAAAGGACAAGTCCTCTGTAGGTACAACCACAGGCTCTAGGAAGCTGCCTTCACATCTGTCCCTTACTCCCACATTTAGAATAGCTCCTGTGTTTACTTGGTCCTGTGAACATTGTAGCAACACCTCTACCAAGTGAACTAATTTTATTGAAGCAGTTGACGTCTTTACTAGTTCGCCAAATATCAGAGCATATAACAGCATTTGGTGGCCTCTCGGGGTTTTACAACTTTTTTGAATTCTTACTAAAGGAGGAAAAATCGTAGAAGGAAACAGGCAGAGAGAAGTGAAAGTGCCCATTGCACCACAAGGAACTCATCAGGCAGAACCTGGTAAATGAGCAACGGGGAGAGACTGGGAAGTGGGCCTCTAGATTCTGCTGCGTAAACTAGTTCAGACACAGAAGCCGGTACCCAAGGAGCATAGCCTGGGCTGCGACACTCCATCCCTGGAGGATGCCATTCTCAGAGAACACAATGATGCTCCTGGACTTGGACAGTGCAGAAGTCCTTTCTGGAACTAGGGACCCGGTCAGGCGAGTGAATTCAGCAGGAAGAGGAGAGCCCATGCTGGGAACTCGGCAGTAGGAAGAAGTAGAAGCAGACACCTGCAACCTAATAGCAGGCAGAGTCGGCCCCCTGAAAATGGACAGGTTCCAGGGCAGGATTCCTCTCTCTAGGAAAGAGGCTATCAAGAGCAAGTTTTTGAGGAACGGTGGTACTATAGAAGTGACCAGGAACAGAGACACAGATATATACGGAGTTAGGTACGTATTGGGTCTGGGTTCAAGGTTGGGAAATGGTAAAGCTAGGTGCTCAAGACGAGGAGCAAAGGTGAATTGTTGAGTTGAGAGATCTAGCAGATCTTATTGGTGTCCTGCCCAGATCACCTTTATTAGCCAGAATACTCACACCCCAGTTGCCACAGTGTTGCTGATAACAACCCAGGGCTGCCTCCTTCTATGAAGAACTGCTCTCAGACCAGCTAGAGATGGCTCATCAGGAAGGCTACCACTTCCCACCCTCTGCCCCATAGAAGAACTCAATCAAGGACGGACTGACTTAAGAATTCCAAAAGCTGGCCCTCTGGCTGACTCTGTGGTCACTCTGTATTTCAGAGTATGCTCATGGGATTAGACGGCAGCTTCTCTCCAGCTGAGATATTGCTTAGCTTACTCTCCAGCCCTAGGCTGCTCCCCTCCCATCTTTTGCTTGAAAATGCATCTCATTCTGGGTGGTGAGCCTATAATGCGATGTATAGACAATGTATGTAGAACTGTTCACCTGGAAACAATGTAATTGATATCAATTAATGTCACCCCAATAAATTTAACAATAAAAAAGAATATGCATCTCAATAAATCCTCATTAGCCAAAGAACTGCTGCCTCTGGCTCTCCTCAGGAACTCAACCTATAGGACAAATGGCCTGTGATCTACTACTGGATTATAGTTCATAGGCTGGAGATTCTAAAACTCTTCCCTCTTCCTTTCCACATCAGGATTCATCATGAGGCACTTTTGTCAGCTTTTATCAGCATTGGACACTTTGAAGTGTCTGCTACAATGAGAATTCCTGGGCTCCATCACAGAGCCATGGAAAGAGAGCAGCCTGGGAGAGAGGCACGGACCCTAAAGAACGATGTTTCAGGATTTGCAGTCCCAAGAAGTTACTGATGAAATCAGTGGGTGGACAAATAAAGAGGTGAGCAACACGGAGCTGGGAAGCAGGTTGAAGCAGAAGCTGAAATTAAATGCATAATTAACACAATGTAACACAAAGACGAGGCCCTTGGGAATGATGGGGACTCAGAGCTGAAAAATACCCACTAGTGAATCAGGTGTCCTTTCTTTTTCTGGTGCCACTTCATTGACCCTTAGGTCACCTACTGAAAAAATGGAGATAGTGAAGCCTTCCACATACACACATCATATGGAAAGAGACTGAAACAATGCACTACCTACTTTAAGTCAGTTGGGAAAGAGGGCATTACAAAAATACAAGCTATAACACTATTAATACCTTACTGGTTGAGTTTCAAAACCACAGCCAAGTTTGGAAGCCTTCTACTATACATGAAGCTATAACAGAGTTCAAGAGCCTTCAGATTTAATCTGCCAATGAAAGGAATTTCTTAGTTGATTTCTAAATTACTCCCAGCTGACAGCAGATAGTACCTATAAGACTTCTGCAACTGGAGACTCATATTTGCTTTAAGAGTGAGATTGCATAATGGACATTTTTTTCTCTTTAAATTTTGGCTGAATTTCAAAGGGGAAAGGACTTCTGAATGAAAAGAAATTTTTCACACAGAAATTCATGCAAGGATGATGTCTGGTCATATTTCACCAAGACCATAGAATATTTTTGGGTTGAAAGAAAATAAGGTTGTCAAGACAAAAACCTCAAGCTTATGGTGATTTATTAGTGAGAAACAAGGCATCATGGCACACTATTAGCAGGTGAAGATGGAGATAATGACACATCAGGTACTTTCCACCCTGCATACCTCTCCAATACAGCCTACCTGCTATCCCTAGAACTGTTTCACACCTGCCAGACTTAAGTAGATGGGAAGCACATGGGGAGAGAGGACAGAAGATATGCATTCTGGTCTTAGCTTATTTATAGGGACCAATGTAACTAACTGCAAGCCAGTAACAACTTCTGGCCTTGGCTTCCCTATATGTATCAAGGAGCATAATAGCATCAACTTTCTAAATGCCACACGAGAAAATTTAAATATTTGTGTTGCATTGCTATACTTGTACAGAAATAAATCTTCCTTGGTTCAGGTTCTTCATCTTGTAAAATAATTTGGATCAAGTTATACCCAGATCTTTATATTAAAAGTCATGCACAGGTTGTGAACAAAGTCACTTAGGTACCCATAACTGCCACTGTCATTCTGAAGACTAGCAACAATGACCGAAGAGCCCAAATCTTTCTGGTCACTGGTTTTCACCTTCTCGTTCCCCAAACCTCACACTGGGGCTAGTAATTAGGCTCAAATATACCTGCATTTCACTTCTCTGCCACTGTTCATTCCTATTAGAAATCCCAATTAGCATTGAAATGGTTGAAGGAGGAAAAAAGCAAAGGAAAGAAGAGAAAATCAGCCCAAGGAACAAGAATTTTATATTATTACAATAAGGTGTGATTTGACTATTCTTCATTGCATCTCTCTCCACTTAAAAGAAATAAATATTGGAGAAAGAGAGGGGACAAGGGGAGGGAGGGGAGGGGAGGGCAAGAGAGAAAATCCAAGATTAGTTGACTTAAGCTGGACAAAAATAATAATAAATCATGGATACAAGAATCAGTACCTCAGGATTTAGGCTTTTGTCTCTGGGTTCTTTAGACACTGGAAGCTGTTACAGCCATTTTTCGTACCCATATGAGAAGCTTAACTCCCTTCTGAGAGCAGCACACCCTAAGTGACAGAAATGGTCTCTTATCAGGGAACCCGAGTCTCTCCCACGAGCTGAATCTCAGTGGTGACAGGTGCTGCACCATCTATGTCTGCCCACATTACTGCAGAAATGTAGTATAATCGACTTCTAATTCCTTTCCTGGCCACTGTCTCAAATAATATGCATAGACATGTATTTAGGTTTAATGAGGCATAATTATCAATAAAAATCACCTTTTTTTTTCAATTTGGTAATCCCCAAAATA